>CAUYRH010121278.1:0-22200 GCA_963574655.1 Perodicticus potto | reverse complement strand
CAGAGCCTCAAGCTGTCACCCTGGATAGAGTGCCGTGGCATCACAGCTCACAGCAAACTCCAATTCCTGGGCTCAAGCGAGTCTCCTGCCTCCGCCTCCCAAGTAGCTGGGACTACAGGCGCCCGCCACAATGCCTGGCCATTTTTTGGTTGCAGCCATCATTGTTGCTTGGCAGGCCCGGGCTGGATTTGAACCTGCCAGCTCAGGTGTATGTGGCTGGCGCCTTAGCCCGCTGAGCCACAGGCGCCGAGCCACGATACCCCATTTTCAGCTGAAATAAAGCATTACTATCAAAAACTCTATGTTCAATTAGTTTTCTTTCCCTTATAAAACATGTATTCTTTTCACTCTTTTAGTATGTAATTTTTAAAGATGAGATACAATTTATACACAGTTAACATTTACCTTTTTTTAGTGTATTATTTTTTGAGTTTGGACAAATGTATTCAGTTATGAAACCACCACCACAATAAAGATAGAGCAGTCCATCACCTTCCAAATTTTCCCTGGGTGTGCCCTTTCTATCAACCCGTCTCTCAAGCACTGTTTTCTATTTCTGTAGTTCTGCTCTTTTCGTAAAGAAACCAGGCTGTTCGCAGCCTTTGAGTCTGGCTTCTTTCACATAGCACAATTGCATTTGTGCTTCATCTATGTCCTTTTTTAAAAAAATTATATTTACTTTATTATGGTTAAAACACTGAACATGAGATCTACTCACAAGAGATTTTAATTTATTTTATTTTTTTTTGCAGTTTTTGGCAGGGGCTGAGTTTGAACCCGCCACCTCCCGTATATGGGGCCAACGCCCCACTCCTTTGAGCCACAGGCGCCACCCCCCACAAGAGATTTTTAAGTGTTTTCAATATTGTCAACACATGGTTAGGTACAGCGGTGCAGAGCAAATCTTTTTTTTTTTTTTTGTGGTTTTTTGGCTGGGGCTGGATTTGAACCTGCCCTGGCACCTCCGGCATACGGGGCCGGCGCCCTACTCCTTTGAGCCACAGGCGCCGCCCCAGAGCAAATCTTTAGAACTTATTCATCTTGGAACATTATGATTAGCAACTCCTGGTTTTCCCTCTTCCCCTGCTCCTGGCAACAATGGTTCAGACCTTTGCTTCTGTGAGTTTAACTATTTTAAATACTCCATGTAAACAAAATCCTGCAGTATTTGTCCTGTGACTGGCTTATTTCAGTTAGGATAATGTCCTCAAAGTTCATCCACTTATGCACATATTGCAGGATTCCTTCTCTTTTAAAGGCTAAATAATGTTTCACTGTATGCACATAGCATTTTATTTGCCCACCCCTCTGAGCCAATGAACAGTGCTATAATGAAAATAGGAGTACAAATATCTCAGAGATCTTGATTTTAGTTCTTTTGGATAAATGCATAGAAGTGTGAATGCTGGATCACACTGTAATTTTCTATTTTTGAGGAACTTTCATACCATTTTCCATAGTGGCTGCACTATTTTGAATTCTAACCAAACAGAGTGTACAAAGCTTCCGATTTTCCACATATTTGTAAACATCTGCTATTTTTTTTTATAAAGGCCATCTTAACAGATGTGAGGTGATATTTCATGTGGTTTTGATTTGCATTTCTCTGATGATTAGTAATATTAAGCAGCTTTTCATATAATTGTTGGCCATTTGGCACATCTTCTTTGGAGAAATGTCCTTTGCCCATTTTTTAGCTAGATAGTTAATCTTTTTGCTATTGAGGTATAAGAGTTCCTTAAATATTTTGAAACTAATCTGTTATCTAGTATATGGTTTGCAAATATTTTCCTATTCTGTAGCTTACTTTTTCACTCTGTTGACTGTTTTCTGTGATAAGCAGAAGCTTTTTCATTGAATGTAGTCTCACTTGTTTTCACTTTTGTTGCCTGTGCTTCTGGTGTTATACCCATGAATTCATTACCAAGAATGAAACTATGTTTCATAGTTAAAACCTGGTCTCCCTTTATGTTTTCTTTCAGGAATTTTAGAATTTTAGGTCTACGTTTAATTCTTTAGTCCATTTAGGGCTAATTCTTGTGTATGATGATAAGGGCCCAATTTCATTCTTTTGCATGTGGATATCCAGTTTTTTCCTCACCATTTGTTGAAGACTATCCTTTCCCCAGTGCATGTTCTTAGCAATCTCGTCAAAGATCAGTTGACTGTACATGCACGGGTTTATCTCTGGACCCTATGCTGTTCCCTTAGTGTATATGTGTGTCTCTATGCCAGTATCACATTGTTTTAATTACTGTAGTCTTGTAATATATTTTGAAGTCAGGAACTTGACTTTCTTCCTTCTCAAATGTGTGTTACTTTTTATTGCAGAGTAGTATTTCATTGCACGGGTGTACCACAGCTTCTTTATTCATTCACCAGCTGAAGAATATTTGGGCTGCTTCCAGTTGGGGGTAATTATGAGTAAAGCTTTTATAGATATTCATTTACAGGTTTTTGTAGAAAGAAACATCGATTTTTATTTCTTTGCAGTAACTACCTCGTCATGAGATTGCTGGTCCATTTAGTAAGTATATGTTTAACTTTCTGAGAAACTTAGACACTGTTTCCAAAGTGACTGTACCATTTTGCATACAGAAGCAGTATATAAAGAGCTCTAAATTCCTCACATGCTCACAGCACTTGATTTTATTTTGTAAGCAATTCTAATTGGTACGTTCAAGTATTTTACTATGGTTTTAACTTGCATTTCCTAACGATGTTGAATATCTTTTTATGTACTTACATGCCATCTATGTATCTTCTTTGGTAAAAGGTCTATTCAAATATTTTGCATATTTATGAACTGTCTTAAATGATGTGTCCACAGTACCTGAAACACATCCTGCTCCACAGAACTAAAAAATATACCCTGACTGACAGAATCAATGAATATAATATACTTTTCCTTTTCCAAAAGAGATAAAGAAGTCATACTTCTCAGCTTAGAAAATATAAGGAAAGTTTATGATCTTTAAAATTTTAAAGCAAGCAAAAATAGCTCTCACTTACAAACATAAATGATAGCACTAGATCCATCTCCTAGTTCACTTCTATAGAAAGCAGGATGATTCTTGCCTATATTATTCAGACAATGAATTTCAAATTATAAAACAACATAGAATGCTTATAAACTATTAATAGAAACGAAGTGCTATATGGTTATGTTTATAAAGTTATTTATTATAACAAGAGAGAAAATTTTCCAATGGAGTCCCATTTTAATAATGTTCATTGGGTCTCTTATTCCAAATGGCTTTTAAATATATGGTATTGACAAGAACAAAATATAGTAAACAGAAGTAGAGAACGATAGTATTTGACATGAAAAAAATGTTTGTGGAGAATGGGTGGAGGAAGGGTAATTGGTGGGACCACACCTACGGTGCATTTTACAAGGGCACATGTGAAATTTACTAGGTGTAGAATATAAATGTCTTAACACAATAACTAAGAAAATGCAGTGAAGGCTGTTAACCAGTTTGATGAAAATATTTCAAATTGTATATAAAACCAGCACATTGTACCCCATGACTGCATTAATGTACACAACTATGATTTAATAAAAAAAAAAAAGAAAAAAATATGTTTGTAAGAAATCCTATAGGTAGTCTTACATACATGGAAATATTTTTAATATTACTGTTTTATTGGTAAAATTAAAATATATTAAATTAGTATAATCAGATAAACAAGTCTTGCTTAATAAGAAAAAGTGTTCTCAGTAAGAAACTAGGGGACAGATGCATAATGCAGAAAAATTTTAAATTTAGAGAAAGTTTTAAAATTTCTTTAAAACTAAAGGGATTTTTCAGTTTTTACATTGTTGTGAGTTCCAAATTCTCTACATGCACACAGCACTTGGTTTTATTTTTTAAGCAATTCTAATTGGTAAGTTCAAGTATCTTACTGTGGTTTTAACTTTCATTTCCTAAAGAATATCTTTTCATGGGCTTATATGCCATCTGTGTATCTTCTTGGGTAAAGGGTTTTTGTTTGTTTGTTTTTGCGGTGTACAATTTAGATCAGAGTGTGAGCTGTTGATGAAGGAGAAAAATTTCTCCCAGTGGCACTGTGACGACCGGTGTAAACCCACATGGCTTTCCTCAGCTCCCACTTTGTCCTTTCTGCAGTGTGGACAGGGATAGTGGGATGAGCCACTATCTTGGAATAGCAAATCAGCTTAGCACAGGGTCCTTAAGGGATGCTAATAATGCTTTCCAACCAAACAATCTTCACTGTGGGAATATTAATTATATGCATCCTACATTTGAGTTTGGATAAAAAAATCAACATAACAATCACAAATAATTATTACACTGCATCACCTTAATAATGCCTAAATTACTTTTAAAATTAAACTATTTTCTTAACATAGTGATGCCTCAGAGTATGGAGTAAGAAATCTTCAAACACATGTGTTATTTCGAGGGTTTCTGTTTCACTGGTGAATTTAGTACAAATAGACAGGCAATTTAATTGCTCCACAGAGACATATTCTAATTTTAGATGGGAAACCATATATATTTTAAGCACCAACCTAATTAGACTTTCTGCATTTCCTCAAATGAACCTCCAACTGAGGAAGTGTTATGTTTCAAAGATTACAATAATACATTTAAAAATGTAGGGCGAGCACATAATTAGTACATTAATTTTAAACTCCAGTACTACAGTATTATTTTTACTATTAACAAATGTATTAATAATAAGACAGTTAAATTAGCATGTCTTTAGACGTGTTCTTAAGTAGGATCTGGTTATGTAATTTTAAGTTCACAATTAAAAATGTTGGCTCTGGAGAAGACCCCAGGTGGTTTGCAGTGTTAAACAGCAGATTAAAGTTGACACAACTAATTTCTTTACTTTAATCTTATTAGTGGTACAACAGCTGTCAACTGTAACGATCTCTGTAAAGCTTTTGAGACATAAACAAAATGCCTCAATATGTCAAATGGAGAAGAGTATTTATCAATCACTATGGTTAATTAGCTTGCAAAACAATTTTTTACTTTTATCGTCTCCTGGGGAAAGTTATTCACTTTTAGTAAACCTTAACCTAAAAATAGATATTTAAAATTATATCAAAAATAAAAAATAAAATTATATCAAAATAATCCCAACCAGAAGATATTAGTTATTAACAATGAATTAGTATTCTAAATATCACCCCAGAGGCAAATAATATTTTATTAGTTTTTATTGAGGGCCTATGATGTAGTAAACACATGCAATGGTACCTGAGTTCTAATTCCATATTTTCATCTGTTACTTATGGGAAGTAAATCCTGTTAAGTTTACTCCCAATTTGTCACCTGATTTGAGTTGTGACAAGGGTGTACAAGGTACACAGAAATGTTGTCTATCTTTCTTACACTTCATTGTTGGCTCTTTCTTGAATATTTTGCCTCATACATACAAATAGCTACAAGTGGTTCATCTTTTCCAATTTCTGTTAGATCAGCTCCTTTTTGGTCCCTAGAGAAAAATAATTCCACAGATCATTTCCTATAGTCACACCATACAGTCACACCAACAAGCCAGTACCAAAAAACCCTAAATAAAAAATGCCAAACCAATCAATCATATAATACCTTCCTCACCAAAAAGTAAAAACTAAACAAATAAACAAAATAACAATTCACATGAATGATGGTATTTTTTATATCAATGAAATGATATTTTACTTTTATTAAATTAATGAAAGTTTTATGTTCACAAATCAGAAACAAAAGTATAGCCATCATCACCCTGTGAATACCAATTCTGTAACAGAGGACCCTCACAGACTCAAACTTTGAAATTAAATAGTACTTTCTGCTTACAGCTTAAATAATTTAATTTTGTTTTGTTATGTAGCATAGAATACCTTACTGATTGATCTTCCCAACTGTGATGTAAGCTCTTTGAAGACAACCTACATAGAAGGTCTGACAATTAAGTTCACAAACTCGTCCTAGAAAAAGTGCTACATACCTCATTGCTGAGTATCACTACAGTCATCTTTGAAGTACTCCCCTTGGGAAACTATGCACTGACACCAACACCTAGCCGGTCCTTCAAAGCAACTTTGGAACTCTTTCTGGAATGGCCATCAAAGTTGTCATTGTATTACCCTTGATGTCCTGAATATCATGAAAATGTCTTTCTTTCAGTATTTCCTTTATCTTTGGGTAAAGAAAAAAATCATTGAGGGCCAGATCAGGTGCATAGGGAGAGTGTTCCAGTACAGTTCTTTGTTTGCTGGCTGAAGACTCCTTCACAGACAGTGCTGTGTGAGCTGGTGCATTGTTGTGATGCCAAAGTCATGAGTTGCTGGTGAAAAGTTCAGGTTGTTTTTCCTTTCACTTTTTCATACAACCATTTCAACACTTCCAAATAGTAAACTTGGTTAATTGTTCATCCAGTTGGTACAAATTTCATAATGAACAAATCCTCTGATATCAAAAAAGGAGAGTAACATCGTTTTGACTCCTGGTTTAGATGGTACTTTTTCATTATGGAGGATTCCATTGAGCACTTTGATGCTTTGTTTCAGATTGTATTGGCACACACGTTTCATTACTAGTGATGACATGGCCCAAAATAGCATCTTGCCTCTCCACAAGGTCTTGGCAGACTTCAATTCCCCTTTGCTTTTGTTCATTGGTGAGCTCCTTCAGGACCATTTTTGCACACACCTTTCTCATGCCAAGACTTTCATTTAAGATTTTCCTGTTTCTCTATCGATGTTTACTTGGTCTGCTATGCTTCTCACAGTCAGCCAATGTTTTTGGCACACAATTTGATGAATTTCTGCAATGTTTTCATCAGTTCTGCTCATTACTGGCCGCCCTGAGTCTCTTCATTAGTGATGCTTTCTCTCTCCTCAGAGAAATGTTTAGTCCATTTGTACACTGCTGTTTTCTTCATGGCATTATTCCCATAAATTTGAACTAACATGTCCCTGATTTCACTCTTGCTCTTGTCAAGTTTAACAAGAAATTTAATGTTTGTTCATTGTTCTAACTCAAGCTCCAATGTTTTTGCAATAGCATACATAAACACACAACAACTATAATGAACGCTACTTATCAAGACACCCCCACATGTCAACATAAGCACAACTGTGAGACACTGTTATACCAAGGTTATGAAACCTTGCTGAGTTATTTGTATAGTGCTGTCAATGTAAGTGCACGGTGGCAAGTTAGCCAACTTAAATTGTTAGACCTTGTATGTCTGCACAGAATAAATTCAACAAATACTTACAGACTGATAACATCTCTCTTTGATGACACCATGTGGGAAATAGGGTACAAAAAAGAACACCAGAACAGGATGCTCATCCTAGCCCAGATAAAATGATGATGAGGGTAGGTCATTTAGTCTCTTTATGTCTTAGTTTCTTCACTTATGTGAATGCAAAAACATGCCAAAGATTATGATTGTTAAATAAATATACTTGATAGCTCTACATGAAATCAAACGCCTTAATGTAAACTGGGTTACATTAAAATAGTCTTGACACTGCTGTTTTTTATCAGAAAATACCTATCAGTGCATTTTTCCTTAACAAGTATAAGTTCACTCCTCAGGAGATGTATTGGCATCCCAGATAAAACAACATCTTGATCTGTAATTAAGTTCTGAATTTCTTACCAGTGAGAGAGAGAGAGGAGTAAGAGACGATACAATGCAAGTAAGTCATGGTTTGGGATAGACAGTAGTATGGGCATACTTCATGGTTTCCCTGAAGGGAACAATACTACAATTCCAAAAAAAGCCTGCCTGGAAATGATATAAACCAATAACTTTCTTCATTCTTTTAAGCACTACAAAAAGACTTCACTAATAATGGGTCATTTGTCTTTTACAAATGCTGTATCTTTTTTTCCCAACAGTTTAACTGCATTATTTAATCTAATGATAAAGGCATAATATAATAATATAATAGAGCTTTATCCTTTTAAATTAAAAAAATTTCTATTAATTTTTATTTCAAAATATTAAGGGGGTGCAAATGTTTTTGTTATGTGGATACCTTATATAATGCTTCAGTAGGAGAAAACTTTACCTTATAGTTGTAGGTTTAAAGGTCTGAGCTACATCATGCAGCCAAAAGTTAGAGAGAAAGAGAAAGAAAGGAAGGAAGGAAGGAAGGAATGGAGAGAGAGGAAGAGACAGGGGTGAAGAGGAGAGAGGGAGAGAGACAGAGAGGGCTACGTGCTTCCTGCTCTTAAAATCTCACCTTCCAAACATCTTAACCTCACCTTCAAAACAGGCAACGGCTTCTAATTTCAGAAAAATAACTGGAGAAATGATTAGGTTCCTTATGAAAAAACTTTTTTATGAAGTTGCCCATTATGGTCAAGTCTGAGAGAGCAGGATGTGTTTCAGTTGGTTGTGAATACAAGACAATGCTGCTGAGTTTCATTCAAAGTCCCACATATAAAGTTAATGATGAGGTAATAAATCTAAGACCCACAGATCCCCAAGAAAGCAACACTTGATAGCTACAAAGAATATGTGTAGTGTATTATTTGTTCTCATAGAATTTATACATTGTTCTTCAAGAACTATACATAATATATTTTCTTATATTTGATTCCAAGGTTAAGTTCTTCACTCTAGAAATGTTATTCTTAGGCATATTTACCTTAGGATCTGAGGATAGCAAGTTTCATTTCTGTATAGATCCTCCAAACTGAGGTTAGTAGAAAAAAAATTCAACCAGTCCCAGCTTGTAGGAACAAGCATTTAATGTTTATAAAGAACTACACCCTAGAGAACTGGTACAACATACTTCCTTTCTTCACTCCTACTTTAACTAGTGGACATTCATTCATTCTTTCTCAACATAATGAATTCTGAAAAAAAAGTATGAGGTCAGAAGGAAGGCGCTATAGCACAGTCAAATATTATCAACACAGTCTATGTTAAAAGAATCTTTATTGTATGTATTTAAAAGTGTCAGGCTCATTTGGTTAGAAAGAAGGGAAATTCACTCAAAATATTTCAAGTAAAAAAGACTCATTTATTATAAGGCAACTGGGAACTTTCACATGAAACCAGGAGAAAATGAATAACCATTCCTCATGGGGTAGGAACAATGCCAGCTCTGTGGACTAGACTTGCCTTCATTTCCAGCTCCCTTCTCTCCCACAAAGCAGTTCTGGTCTCCTCTTTTTTTCCCCCAAACAGCCTTCCTTAGTCCCGCTAACCTTGGAGTGTACAGAGTCCAGTAATGGCCATCCCAGAAGTGACTCTACATGATTTTTCAAATTCAAACATCCAAGAAAAAATGACCTGAAGTGTTAATTTCCCAACTGTAAATTCTTGAGAGAGAAACTTGATTGGCCCTGTTTAACTTTTTCTACTAGATTATAAATCCTACATTGCTGGCTGTTTTTATAGATCGATTGCTCTTGAGTCAAATATCCTCCTTTGAGAGTTTAATCAGCTATGGCCATTGAAGGTAGCATTACCTGGCCTAAAATATAAGTGATTAGGCATGGATGCAATACTTAGAATGAGGAGTATTTATACTATCCTAAAAAAAGGACATAAGAAATATGAAGTGAGCTGATTATAGCAAGCCAAGATGAGAGAAGAAAATATAACAGGGAAGGAAGATCATTCAGAATACTCTGAGAGACCAGATCATATTGCAAGTTGAAGATAAAGGCAAAGGCTTAATAGCAGATGAACACCAAAGATAAGAGCCAAGTGAGTCAAGAGATTAAGAAACGAGCACATGATGCTAGGCCTCTAAGGAAACTAAATTTATAGACATTCGATATGTAACAAAACATTTCTTTTTATGAAGAGTCCTATGTATACTACCATGGTGGCTATTGCACTAAGGTAACCCAGTAGGCTACTACTACTAATATTTATAACTTAATACATCTCATTCTCTATTACTGGAAGTTTCCTGTGGACAGGATCTATTTCAAGTAGCTTCTAGGTAAGGCCATTCCCATTCCCGCAGCTGACTCCAGTTAGGGAACTGCTAGAAAGTAATTTCCCTAGGGATCAGGACTGGACGTGCTAGATTACTCACCTGCTTCTGGAACAAAATTGGATATCTCTTTTCTATTATAAAATGAACTACCTCAGCCTCTGCACAAGATCAAGAGAAGGAAACAGAAGGCTTTGGGGACAAAACATCAAGTCACAGGAGAGCAATTCTGAACATTCACTCCTTCAAAAGGGATAGCACGGCTCTCTCAGGTTGTAGTCATACCCCAAATGTGACTATTCCCAGCTCTCATCATACAGTAGGCCACACACTGGGTTGCTGATGAGTGTGAGGAAGGAACAAGGCAATAATGTGCAGAGCTTCTAGCACAGTGCTCGGCACTGAGGACATGAAGTACTCGTTCCTGCCTCCCTATCAACCCAAAGGATCAAGTAAATGCAATTTTACCAAGTGACTAAACTACATAAAGTCATACATTTTATTTTATTTTATTTTGGAGAGTATATTTGTGATATCTTGTTGTAAATGATATTCCCAGTGAGCAAAGCTTCACTTCACATCGTTCTAAATTTGTTAATTATATTCGGTGACCATTGCTTTATATGAATAGGACTGATTTACCTTAGGCAGATAAATGCATATTCTATACAAATTATAAAAAATAATTTTGTATTTTGAATTTTTAAATTTTAAAACAAATTTACTAATTTGTTTGATATGAATAAATAGGTATACTTTATTAAAGCCACAGAAAAACAAGCAGACTTGTTTTTCCTCATAGATTAAAATAAGGGCAATCTCACTCCTACCAGTGAGCTCTAATTCTAAAACTGTGATAAGGACAACAACCAAGAATGGACCTTGTTAGGTCCGTTAGGTCATGAAGCAAGTCTCAGAAAGTTCAAAAAATCGAAATCTTACTGAGTATCTCATCTGACTACGGAATAACACTAAAAATCAATAACAAGATGAGTTTTAGAAAATACACAAACATATGGAAATTAAATAATATGCTCCTGAATACTACTGGTCAATGAAGAAATTAAAAAGGAAATGAAAAAATTTCTTGAATAACGAAAATGGAAATACAACATACTAAAACTTATGGGATACAACAAATGCAATACCAAGAAGGAAGTTTACAGCAATAAACACCTGCAACAAAAAAGTAAAAGAGGCTCCGCGCCTGTTGCTCAGTAAGTGGGGTGCTGGCCACATACACTGAAGCTGGTGGGTTCAAGCTGGGCCGGGCCTACTAGACAACAATGACAACTGCAACCAAAGAATAGCTGGGTGTGTGGCGGGTGCCTGTGATCCCAGCTGCTCGGGAGGCAGAGGCAAGAGAATCGCTTAAGACCAGGAGTTTGAGGTGGCTGTGAGCTGTGATGCCTCAGCACTCTGCCGAGTGAGATTCTGTCTCAAAAAAAAAGTAAAAGAACTTCAAATAAACAACCTAAGAATGCATTTTAAATAATCAGAAAAGCAAGAGCAAATCCAACCCAAAATTAGCACAAAAAAAGAAATTATAAAGGTCAGAGCAGAAATAAATCAAATTGAGACAAAAAAAAAAAACCAACACAAAAGAAATAAACATTTCTTTAAAAAATAAAATGAACAAATTTTTACCAGACTAAGAAAAAAAAACCAAGAATCAAAAAAATAAAATCAGGGTGGCACCTGTGGCTCAAAGAGTAGGGCGCTGGCCCCATATACTGTCAGGTTCAAACCCAGCTCCAGCCAAAAACTGCAAAATAAAATAAATAAATAAATAAAATAAAATAAAATAAGAAAAAGGAGAGATTACAACTGATACCATAGAAAGTCAAAAATTATTAGAGACTATTAGAAAAACCTAAAAGAAATGGAAAAGCCCAGGACCTGATGGATTCACTGCTGAATTAAAATCAAACATTAAAAAAAGAACTTAAACCAACCCTACTTAAACTATTTCAAAGAATAGAGGAGAAGGGAGTACTTCCAAATTCATTCTATGAGGCCAGAATTATCCTAATACCAAAATCAAAGACAAAACAAAAAACGGAAAGCACAGGCCAGTATTTCTGGTGAATATAGACACAAAAATCCTCAACAAAATACAACATAAATTCAACAAAACATTAAAAAGCTCATTCATCATGATTAGGTGAAGTTCATCCTGGGACGCAAGGATGGGCAACATATATATATCAACAAATGGGATATATCATATCAACAGAATGAAGGACAAAGATTTCAAGATGCCAGATTTCAATAGATGCCAAAAAAGCATTTTATGAAATTCAGCATCCCTTCATGATAAAAACACTCAAAAAACTGAATATAGAAGGAACATACCATAACACAATAAAATCCATACTTAACAAATCCATAGCTGGTATCACACTGAATGGGCTGAAAGCCATACCTGGAACAAAACAAGGATGCCTACTTTCACCACCTTTATTCATTCAACACAGTACTAGAAATCCTAGCCAGAGAAATCAGACAAGAGAAAGAAATAATGGCCATCAAAACTGGAAAGAAAAAAGTCAAATTATCTTTGTTTGCAGATAGTATGATCTTGTATTTAAAAAAACCTAAAGACTCCACAAAAATATTAGAACAGATAAACAAATTTAATAAAGTTGCAGGATACAAAGTCAACATACAAAAATTAGTAGCTTTCTATATGCCAATAGCAAACAATCTAAAAAAGAAAGTAATCCCATTCAAAATTGCTGCGAATAAAATAAAATATCTAGGAATAAACTTAACCAAAGAAGTGAAAGATCTGTACAATAAAAACTATAAAGTATTGATGAAAGAAATTGAAGATGACATAAGAAAGGAAAAGATATTTCATGTTCATAGATTAGAAGAATCAGTATTGTTAAAATGTCCATACTACCAAAGCAATCTACAGATTCAATGCAATCCCTAACAAAATACCAATGACATTTTTCAGAGAAATAGAAAAAATAATCCCCCAAATTACAAGGAAACCACAAAAGACCCAGAATAGCCAAAGGAATCTTGAGCAAAAAGAACAAAGATGGAAGAATCACATTTGATTTCACATTCTGAAATTATTTTATTTCAGATCATATTATGAAGCTACAGTATCCACAGCAGCGAAAAACCAGACACAGAGCAACGGAACAGAATGGGGAACCAGAAATAAACCCACATGTTCATAGTCAATTCATTTTTGACCAAGGAGCCAAGAAGAACATACATTGGGGAAAGAACATTCTCTTTAATATATGGTGCTGGGAAACTGTAGAAGAATGAAACTAGACCTTTTGTCACAATAAAAACTTAAATCTAAGACCTGAAACTATAAAATACTAGAAGAAAATACTGGGGAAATACTCTAGGATATCAGCCTGGGCAAAGATTTCTTGAATAAGATCTCGAAAGCACAGGCCATTAAAGCAGAAATGGACAAATGGGATCATGTCAAGCTAAAACGATTCTGCATAGCAAAGGAAACAATCAACAAAGAGATACCTCAAATAAAATATTTCCCAACTAATCATTTGATAATAGATTAATAACTAGAATATAGAAGGAGCTAACTAGAACTAGAAGGAGCTCAATCATCTCACCCTAGTCGACTTTTTTGTTGTTGTTGTTATTAAATCATAGCTGTGTACATTAATGCAATCATGGGGTGCAATGTTCTGGTTTCATTTACAATCTGAAATATTTTCATCAAACTGGTTAACATAGCCTTCATGGTATTTTCTTAGTTATTGTGTTAAGACCTTTATATTCTGCATTTGGTAAGTTTCACCTGTACCCTTCTAAGATGCACCCCAGTCGACTTTTAACCACAAGATAGGCAATAATGAAAGCTGGTGAGGATGTGCAGAAAGGGGAATCACAGTACATTGTTGATGCGAATGTAAATAAGTACAGCTACGATGGAGAACAGTATGGAGGCTCCTCAAAAAAAAACCTAAAAATAGAACTGCCATATGATCTAGCAATCTCACTGCTCGGTACATATCCACAAGAATCAGTATATGAAAGGGATATTGTTCTCCCATACGGACTGCAGCACTACTCACAATAGCCGAGATATGAAATCCCCTCAAGTGTCCACCGATGAATGAATGGATAGAGGAAATATGGCCTATATACATAATATTATTCAGCCACAAAAGGAATGAAATTCTGTTATCTGCAGCAACATGAATGGAACTGGAGAACATTACTTTAAGTGAAATATTGCATGTTTTGTGTGGGAGCTAACAACAAAACATTGAACTTGTGGAGACAGAGAAGAGAATGTGGCTTCCCAGAGTCTGAGAAGGATAGTGTGAGGAGACGGGGATGAAGAAGAGACGGCTCATGGCTACAAAAATACAGTGCAGTAGGTAGCACAATAGGGTGACTATCAATAAATTGTTCTTGATGACATGTATGTTTTAAAATAAATAAAAGAGTGAATTGGAATGTTCCTAACACAGAGAAATAATAAACGCTTGGGGTTAAGGATAACCCCAGTTACCCTAATTTGGCCATTCCATACCGTATACTGTATACCAAAACATTACATGTTTCCTACAAATATGTACAAATATGTATTAATTAAAAATAAAAATTTATAAAAAAAATTAAAAATATCATGGATACACACACAAAAAAGAGAATACAATTCTAGCATTCTCTTTGGCCTTTGAGTAGGCAATAGTCACAGATACAAGACACACAAACTCACAGAAGTTTAAGACATAATAAAAAATCAAGCCTAAAATCCATCTAGCGAGTGGTCAGAATCAGGAGGGCCGTATCTGCTAAGACATAACCAGACTGTAAGTCCACAGGGTCCAGGGTTTGCCACAGGGTGCTCTTTCACTGATTTACTTTAACCCCTGGGAGAAAGAATTCATTTATGTATTCAAACAATATGACTAAGATGTCTTACGATTTACAAATAATATGTTTACTATATTTCTGATCCCAAGGAATTACAGACTAGTTGTAAAGATGACAGTATAACAAATGGAGTACTTGGCAAGATAATGTATAATAAAGGGCTAAACCAAACTATTCTTTAACATAGTTGGTATTTTTTCAATGATTAGATGAAAATACATACATGTCCTACACATCAACTTTAGGGATAAAGCTGAGTTGAGGAAAATGAAACTAAATTGGAGGTCAAATCAGGATCCAAAAAGAATCTTGACAGACTGGGCTAGAATTTACCAGGATGAAGTCTGAATTTAGGATGAAAAATCAAATAGACACGGAAAATTAATAGATTACAGCTCTTAGAAGCCAAAGTAAGAAAGATGTAGGGATTTAGAGCTCATTAATTAAGCAGTGTAATATGAACTCAGAACAATAACCACAAAAACCCACTGGTAATAAGTAAGTGCTTTCTCCACGCAGTTTCACACATGCACTTTAGATGCCCCTAACAGTTCTGAAAGGTAGGTGCACGTATCAGTCTTACCATTTAACAAGTGACATAGCTAATAAGTGCAAAGCACAGATTTAAGACTGGACCTGACTCTAGAGCCTCTGTATTTTCCACTATACCATGCTGTCTGCTTTGTTTCATGCAAGTGAGTCTACTTCTATAAAAAAATTGTGTCCAGAGGGACAATTAAGAGATAAGCAAGGCTGACAGAGAAGAAACCGGCACCTGGTTAGTTCCCCAGAGAACCACCTGAAGGAGCTTAGGGAGTTTACTATTCAGCCCCCGTATTGTCTTTGAGTATCTGTCAGGAGAGAGGAATCCCAAATAAGTAAAAGGCAACCTGGGGGAGAATCCAGCCCAGAGACACTTTTCGGTGGCTCACGAGATTTGCTGGGTCCCTTGTGAATGATGAACATCTGCGGCTGCCTGGATGGGGCTTAGAGATGCGGAGTGCCAGCGAGTACTACCTCTCACTTTTGCTGTTGCTCCTATGTAAATAAACTATAAAAGCATCACACAAAGCTTTAGCCACAGCTTCTAGTCCAAGCAGATCCATCGTATTTCACAGCACAGAATATTCTTTATGCCCAAAGAAAATTAAAAGGCACCTTTATTTTCAAGTATTAAAAGCTATGACAAAATACTGTTATTACTCTAAATTTTAAAAAGGCTAGAAATATGTCATTCATTCTTTTATACTTATTTTCTGCAATTAAACATTTGGAGGCAGAATGACAATGAGTCTTGCTGTAAGTACATACAATATAAAATGCCAATTGTCTTGTTTCAGGGTGATCTTTCTTGGCACCAAAAACAATTTTATTGGAACTCACTTGTATGACGATAGATTTCGGAACACTACATCCTGACCAAGCCCTCTCAGTGATAACTTGAAAGGATTAAAGCAGTTTTATGGGCTTTCCCTGGTCTAACAAAAGCAAAACAACTCACTGAAGATTTGGAGAGGTTTCACAAAGTTATTTCCAAAAGTAGATACAATTCTCAATTTCATATGTAAAAAAAGCTGTTAGAAGCAAATACTCATTCAAGGAAGTCACGCAGCAGTAAGTACAGGATGAAGACATACAACTACTGAGGCACTAAATGCGGTGAGACCAGACAAGGGCAGGAAGGTGAGGGGAGCAGGGAGCTGGCTCACACACTCACACACAGCTCGGGGCTGCAGAGATGGGCACGAGCTGGCTTACACACTCACACACAGCTCAGGGCTGCAGAGACGGGTACACATCACAGGATTTTATGTCCCAACACCATAACTCTTATTAGACAGTGACTTAAACGTCTCATACCCTTTGCTGTTTATCACCCAGAAAAATTAAATAGGATATTCTAACCAGTCTTTCTAGGTAAGAACCCTAAAATGTCACAGGAGGCAGGAAATAGCACAAGGTAAGGTGGCCGAAGGTCCACGGAGTTGAGGGATGGGAACTCATTAGGATGGAAAGGAAGGATCTGGACAGGTTGAGAGCAAAAGGAATACCCTAGGACTATGGAAAGCCCAAGGCAAAGACAGGAATTTGTGTAGGAGGAAGGAAAATGAGACAGAGTATTTTTTGAATTAAGCCACTAACTCGTGCCCAACAGTGGCAATACACTAAGATTCTACATCTGAATCTGAAATATTATAGTTATGAAATTTCTTTTGCCCATCTCTGAGTAAACAGCATAACAGTCTCACCACTTTAATCCTTCAGTGCTGAGAAGTGAGGCTGGTTTAGAAAGTAGAGTTATGGTGTGGAGGCTATGCTCAGAAAAGGGGAATCTCAGAGTCAATGCCAGATACCCATATCCCTGGGTGCTGGCCTCTTTGAGGAGGGAATATATATCAGTCTAAGGTGAGATCAAGGAACAAACTCTCAATCTCAACCTGTGGTCCACTGGTGCTGACTAGATGAGGGGCACTGGTCTGGACTCTCAGGATTCCAAGGCTCCACCCCAAAGGGAGTGTGCTAATTCTTGCATGCTACTTTTTAGGAACTATAGAAATATCTTCCATTTCCTAAAGCAGAGGCACAGATAAGCACCAGAACAAACTTCTCTTTACACAATGACAAAGATGCTTTTAGAAAACACGCATTTAATTTAGGCTAGGAACCAGAGCACTCGTGTCATGCATGTTGAAGCCTACCAGAAAGAAAAAAAGAAACAAAATAAAAACTCCTGGTGTATTTAAGAGAAATGACATGCATTATTAAAAGTTATCAAAGAACTGTCCCCCCAAAACAAATACAACTTCCTTTCTTATCTTAAATAGTTATTATTCCTTCCTCCTTCCCTGCCAATTAAAATACAATGAATGATGACAACAGACCCAGCAACACCCTGAAAATAAAGTCCATTCTGGGCTAGAAAAACTTCTGTCCCCACTATAACTGCCTAACATAGAGCTTTCTTTTTCTTTTCATTTTTTGAGACAGTGTCTCAACTCTGTCACCTGAGTTAGAGTGCAGTGGCATCATCATAGCTCACTACAACTGCAAAGTCCTGGGCTCAAGTGATCGTCCTGCCTCAGCCTCCCAAGCTATTTTTCTCTACTTTTTGTAGAGATGGGGTCTCACTCTTG
Organism: Perodicticus potto; assembly: GCA_963574655.1. Classification (NCBI taxonomy): domain Eukaryota; kingdom Metazoa; phylum Chordata; class Mammalia; order Primates; family Lorisidae; genus Perodicticus; species Perodicticus potto. Next base: position 4,239 of record CAUYRH010121278.1, on the reverse strand, counting down.
CTCAGGTTGGCCTCAAACTCCTGACCTCAAGTCATCTTCCTGCCTCAGCCTTCCAAAGTGCTAGGATTATAGACATGAGTCACTGTGCCCAGCCCAATGTGGAGCTTCCTGCTTTACAGAATGGTAACTACGATGTAAAGAATAACCTATGCCTTCCTCCATGAATCTCTACTTTGTGAGTAGAGCAACGGAGCACAAATTAACTTCAGTGTCAAAAACTCTGTACTCAGAAACATCTCACATCAAATATACAACACTGTCTTAAACCAGGCAAGACTACTATCTTAAAAGCTCCCCCTTAAACATTTATAAAACTCTACAATTTACAAAGAGTTCTCACATACATTATTTCAACTGATCCCCACAGTAGCACTGTGAGGTGAACCAGATTAACTCTACTTTTCTGAATGAGCAAAGGAATGCATTGAGATTAAGGCATTTGCCCAAATTCTCCCAGCCAGTAACTGGCAGAGGTAAAACTGGAATCCAGGTTTGTTGGATTCCAAATTCAACGCCATTTCTGTTTTACCAAAATGTCTCTTAGGAAAAAAAATAACATGCTCGTGAAATTTTTGTCCTGTTGCATCCAATGGACAAATGAAACATTCACTTTTAGTGTGCTCAATACTATAATAAAAAGTTTTCTTAGTGGTATGAATTAACTTTTATTAACGCCTTATTTGAACTCTCTATATAAGAGTCTCCACAAAACATCCAGAAATTGTGCATGTTCTAACCCAGGAACACAATACTACAGAAGTAAAACTGTCTGCTACCATGTCCCAGGGCCCAGGGGCTAAAGGGTGACTTAAGAGATGAGGGAAGCAGATATTAGGTCTAATGCTACACAGGACCCTTATGACAAAGAGTAATTTTCAGCTTGAGACCAAAGTGCAATTTAGTTCCCAGCAATTTGGCTTGGATTCTAGACTACGGCAGTCTTGGCCTCCGACTGCACTTCCTATATGTTAGAAACTTCTTCAAATTTCACAGCTCAGGCTTTTGTTAATGTGTTAATACTTACTTACCTTTGTTTACATTCACCACAAAAAGTTGGCTCTCTGTTACTAAAATTTATTTCTGTTCAACTTTTGAAGCAGTTAGAACTGCCCAGAAGTTCATCAATTCTTCTTGAGTTAGAATTAGAGCAGGTGATAGACCAAAGATATTTCCTTTACAAGGCTTTTTAGGCTCAATTTGAGTTTTGTAAGTGAAGTTGAGCACCTCTGTTTTTCTCTCTACTGGGGAGTGTAAGTTTTGCTAATCAACCCTGAACACACATACAATTTTCTTACGGTCCCCCATATGGAAACCATAGGGCAGAAATGGCCCACAAATGAAACATAAAAGACAGATTTAGAAACTATACTTACTTAGGAGGAATTCGTGAAACTGCATTCACATTTGTGGCTGGGACTACTGCTTGAAGGATGTGTTCGAGGGCTGTTAATCCACCAGCAGTTTGAAATGCAATCTGATCTGCTACATTCTAGGAAGAAATACAAACAGAAGTTAGCCCAGTTTCCCTGACATAAAATTATAACCAAATAAAATATTTAGTTGTAGTCTGATACATTCTGTCGGTTCAATTAGTCGATTAATATTTGCTGAATGCTTACTTGGAGCTAGGTAATACAGATCAATGGGGTGGACATGACAGACATAGCTGCTGTCCATCACGAAGCTTAAAGTTTAGTGGGTGGGACCAACAGTAATCAGATAATTACAAGTAAGATGATCTTAATTATGATAAGTACATCGAAGATAAAGAAAACCTCTATGAGAATTATGAGGGAAGCAACTATATACTGGAAAAAGGGCCAGGATATTCTTCTCTGAGAGAACTGAAGTTTTATGTAAGATGGGTAAAAGAAAGGGGGAAGAGATAAAACACTGCAGGTAGAGGGAAAAAACATGAAAAATATAGAAATGTTTAGCAATGTTTATAAAACCACATCATTTTATAATCTTAATTACCACCTAACAAGATACATTGACTTTCACAAAGGTATCTTCTACTAGAATGTTTTTCTTTAGCAATATAAAATAACCTAATATCTAACCATTTTAGCTGTGTCTTTTTTTTAACACTTCAGTTATTCTGGGGAGAATATTAAGTGTTCACTTTAGAACTAAACCTATGGTTATTTCTGTTCAATTTCTGAATTGTATACAATTCTTGTGGGAAGGACCTTCTCCAAGTTCTGCATGATTCTATGCTACACTGTGTTCATATTCAAGCATAGGCAGAACGCTGTGTAATATAAAAATATGACAAAAACCTATTTTGGCCTGAATTAGAACCTTCCAAAATTCCTATGTGGAAGTACCAACCCTTAGTACCTCAGAATATAACCGTATTTGGAGATAAAATCTTTTAAGAGCTGATTCAGTTACAGAGAAGTGAGGCTGGTAAGGTAGGCTCTGCTGTTCTTCTAAGAGGAGGAAGAGACACCAGGGACATGGCAGCACAGTAAAAAAGCCACACGAGACCACAGAGAGGAGAGGCCATCCATGAGCCAGGGAGAGAGGCCTCAGGAGAAACCAAACCTGCTGAAGACTTGGCCTTGGACGACCAGCCTCTGCAAGTGTAGGAAAATACACTTCTTTTGTTTAAATAACCCACTCGTTTGTATTTTGTTACGGTAGCCTCAAGCTAACTAATGCACAACCTCCATTACAACACTACCTTACATTTCTTCCAGCAGTCTACAGTTCACCATGTTCGAAACTTCTTTTAAAAATAGAGGCACTTTTTTCTCCTGGGGTTGGGGGGGGTTAAGATACAAGTATACACAGACTCTCTCAAATGTATTTGTCTGATTCTTCTGATGTTTTGAGCAATTATCAATTATTGGTGTCCATACATGTCTGGAGTTTGGCAGTGTAATCATGTGTGTGTCTTAACCATTCAATTCTTTCCTCTTTTGTACACAATAAAGTATACTTTGTGACTATAATAAGTTCATTGTGAAAGCTAGACAAGAAGTCATTCTTAATAATTCTAGAATGGAAAAATGTTAATAAAACTAATCAAAAAATTGCACAATCCAAGAGGTCAGTAATTTAGTTAAAAATGTCATGCTGTTACCATCCCTTCTTATGCTAAGATGTCAATATAATTAGAAAATAATAATAACCTCTGATACACTAAGCACACCTGTATAGCTAGTTGAGTTCTAGCAAGTTGAACACATTCTGTAACAACTCCAAAATTAAAAAATAAAGCTTTATAGCAAGCCATAGTATCTCTGGGGCCCATCCTACTCACTAGGGAGTACTTTCCAAAATGTAAAGGCTAATCTTGACATTTAAAATCCAGAATTCAGCTCGATGCCTGTGGCTCAATGGGCTAAGGTGCCAGCCATGTACACCTGAGCTGGCGGGTTCGAATCCAGCCCGGGCCCGCCAAACAACAATGACGGCTGCAACCAAAAAATGGCCAGGCATTGTGGCGGGCACCTGTAGTCCCAGCTACTTGGGAGGCGGAAGCAAGAGATTCGCTTGAGCCCAGGAATTGGAGGTTGCTGTGAGCTGTGATGCCACGGCACTCTATCCAGGGTGAGAGCTTGAGGCTCTGTCTCAAAAAAAATAAATAAATAAAATAAATAAAATCAAGAATTCCTTTTGCCTTCTTTTCAAACCTATGAAAACAGAATCCTATTGTATATATCCTATTGTATCTAGCTTTTCCTGCTCGACTGTTTATTTCTAACTCTTCCATGCTGCTGCCTGGGTTTCACTCACTTTCCTTGCTACGTGTCATTCCTTTGCCCGACTCTCCACATCCATTTGTTTAAATAATTCCCTGCCAACTGACCTTTGGGTTATTTCTACTTTGAAACTTTGGAGAATACTGCTTTAGTATTTGGAGAAAACTGTCCTGGGTCACACAGTGTACATAGGCTTAGTTTTAGTAGCTACATCCAAACAGCATTCTAAAATATTTGGAAACATTTGCATACATACCACAGTACAGTGCTAATTTCAGTTATTTCACATTTTCACCAAAACTTGGTTTTCACTTCATTTGCCATTTCCTAATGACCATGGAAATTAAACATCTTATGTGTACCAGCTATTTCTGGTTAAAAAAAATTTTTTTTTTTGAGACAGAGCCTCAAGCTGTCACCCTGGATAGAGTGCCGTGGCATCACAGCTCACAGCAACCTCCAATTCCTGGGCTCAAGTGAGTCTCTTGCCTCCGCCTCCCAAGTAGCTGGGACTACAGGCGCCCGC
>CAUYRH010121277.1:0-43094 GCA_963574655.1 Perodicticus potto | reverse complement strand
ACATGTACCAAAGTTTATTGATCCATTCGTGTATCGTTGGGCTCTTGGGCTTCTTCCATGACTTAGCAATTATGAATTGGGCTGCAATAAACAATCTGGTGCAGATATCTTTGTTGTAATGTGATTTTTGGTCATCTGGGTTATATACCAAGTAAAGGAATTATAGGGTCAAATGGCAGTTCTATTTTTAGATCTCTGAGTGTTCTCCAAACGTCCTTCCAAAGTGGGTGTATTAGTTTGCATTCCCACCAGCAAAGCTATTGTGATTATGATAGTGTGATATTGCCACAGGGATATACAAAGTGAAAAATTCCCTAAAACAAGAATAGACCTACAACGTACATGAAACTTAATTTATTTCAGTCCAAAAATTGCAGGTCAGTGAGGAAAGGATGGGCTAGTTAACAAACAGTACTTGGACTACTGGTTATTCAAATGAGATAATTTTTAAAAATTGGTTCTGCATTACACATCATAAACTAAAAGTAATTTCAAGCAGGTAAATAGTGTAAATATGAAGGGCAATGTTTTAAAACTTCTAGAAGAATTTCTGAAAGAATAGTCTTATGAATTTGAAGTAGAATTGTTGCTTGCGCAAAATAAAAATCCAAAGGAAATTGATGATAAAATTCATGTACATTAAAATATAAAGCTTTCATTTACAGAATGCAAACACCCTATAGACAGTGAATGGAAGACTTATATTCAAATAAGTAATTTATAACTCATGTAAATTATTCAGGATTTGAGTCCAAAAAGTTGAACAACAAAATGAAGGACAAAAACGTAAACATGTGTCTTATAGAAGAGGAAATACGAATTACCATAAACATAAGACAAAATGCTCAACCTAGTTATTAATCAGGGAAGTGTTAATTGAAATCTCAATGAAGTATTTCATGCTTACCAGTTTACTCAAAAATTAAAAGGTGATTAATTAAATACCAAGTGTGGAGAAGATATGGCAATAGAAATTCTCACCCTTTGTGGGTGACAAAGGAGTAGCACTGGAAAGCGGTATATCATTACATAGTAGAGATGAACATTCCCCACAACCATAACCCTACTCCTAAATTCATTATCTTTGAGAAATTTTAGCACATGTATGTGCGTACATCAGAAAACACAAGATTGTTCAAGCAGTGTTGTTCATAATAGCAAAAATACAGGAAACTCTCCAAACTGTCTGCCAGTGGTTGAATGGATTCCTGAGTTGTGTTATATTCGTAGAATAGGTGGAAAGCTATATCTTAGTTAAAAAGAATGAAACTATGGCTATTTGCTTCCACACGATGAACGTTATAGGATATGGAATGTGATAAACCTGTCACAAAAAATGATGTGTAGAATTCACTTGTATAACTAAAGAAGCAAGTATCAAATAAAATATTATTTTATAAACCCCATAAAGGTAGTAAACTATGAAAGAGAGAGAAAGAGTGTTGGCAGAGTAGAGAGAAAAAGGGAGATTGAAAGACAGAGAGAGGACGAGGGGGATAGAAAGTGAGAAAGAGAGAGAGAGAGACAAAACTTCGGATGATGGTTACCTACAGAAGAAGGAAAGGGTGGTATGATTGGGGAAGGGTGCACAGGATTCTAAGGGCATTGCAATGATGGATGTCTAAAATTATCTGTGAGTACTCAAGTATTTTATTATTTTTCTCTGAGATGTATAGACAGTATATATATATGTACATATGTTTCATTTATTAACACACACATTTTATTGTAAAATCTATTCAGTTAGTTATGAGATGATTCTGTGTTAATTCCATGTTCTGCATACAGAGAATATAGTTTAAGGATCAAGGTAAGCTGTAGTCATCCTGGATTTTCAAGACTGTCTTGAAGAAAAATGAATGTTTGCAATGAGCACAAGAGTGATTTACACTCCTGCTTTCTCACAGCTAAATGACATGGTGCTTTTAAAAGTTAGTTTTGATTAAAGCAGGTAAGGAGAGAGCCAGTGAGTTATTGCCATAGGATTAGAAACTGAGTGATCTTTAGTATCCCCAGAAGGATTTGGGTTCAGGGAACTTGTATAAAGCTGTGTCACTCTACAAATCCCTCTGCAAGTGTGAAGTTAGAGCCAAAGCTTGGAGGTGGCACTTTGCATTTAGATTGGTGACCCCACTTTCAAATATCTACAAACAAGTGGCGTGGAGATGTCATAGATTTAGGAAATGCCTTCAGAGGAAATCAAAACATTATAGACAGAAGCAAGAAAGGTTTGCAGTGCGATTGAGGGAGCATGCATGTTCACATCCTGTGCAAATCAAGAACTTGATGCTGAAAAAATGGATGGTAAGGAAAGATAATTTCCTGAAGTGACTTTTGCAGAGTGAGAGGAATTGAGGTAATATAGGATATTACACAAAAAATTCAGAATAACTATCTAAAAGGGCCAGAGTCATGTAAAGGAACGTGCCTTTGTACTTTGATTCTAAGGACCATGCTTTAGTCAAAACTCTTTTGACTGTCATGATCAAAAGAAAAAAAAAATCCTTTCACAGGCCCCCCAAATTTCAAGTTAGTCATAGCTTAAGATATTATCAATGAGTTACCAGACACTCCAATTATGAAAAAATAAGGGTTTTATCATAGAGCTGGAGATTGTGTTCACAAATTATTCAGACTAAAAAAAAAAATAGCTCTATGAAAGAAGTGGCATGCTCTGTTTTTTGATACTCTCCTTTACTTTTATTTATTTAATATTAGTTGTCTACTTTTTCAGAGTCACAGTACACTATAATGTCTTATTTGACAATGTGAGCGTTACTTTCTTGGCATTATTGTTACTAATATCGCTTAATATTTCAATGCAGTAATCGTCCGTTTTCTGTTCTGAATGTATTTATCTTTGTTCATTCTTTATGTGGTTTTTGTTTCTAGTCCTTATCTTAAACATTGGTATTGTTATTAAATTTTAAGCCTTTTAAATTCTGTGAAGGCAATAAGTGGAAACCTAATTAACACATGTATAAGTAAAAATAAGAACTAAAGAAATAGTAAATTAAAAAAACAAAAGAAAGAACTGTGAATTGGGAAAAGAGAACAACTGAGATGGAGACTGGTTTTATATGCCAGAGATTAAACAAGAAATCTTTACACTTATTTACAGCAATGACTACAGCAAGTTAGTCAAGTCTATTGGAGGGAAGTTGGCCACAAAAAATGCCAAATGACAGAAATTGTAAGTATCATATTGAATTAACATTTCAATGTGCATTTCTCCAGGGCTTTGGAGGAGGCATAACATAGCCAAATCACAAGAGCATTTTTATACACTCAGCACTATGTTAGGCAGTGTGGCAGAACAGATGAACAATAGAATATGTTTCTTGCCCTCCAGGGCTTTGTGTATAATTTGGTTAAGGACACACTATCAGGACAAAACAATGAGATAAAAATATAAAACCAAATAATCAGTAAGCACACTCTCTGGGTCCTGGTAAAGAACCAGGTACCTGGAGGATCTCATCTGCTACTTGCTACTTGCCTGCAAACGAACCCTCATTCATCTTTCCTGACTCCTGATTGTGCCTCTTACCGAGCTTTTATGTGAAATTTGGAAATGACTCCTGTTGACCATACACCAGGGCTTTGTTATTAGGCTTTCTACAAATTAACAACAGGAATCTAAAGGACTGAAAAATTGCTTGGAGTGGGACTATTGAAAACTGATAAAAGGGCAACTAATAGTGAGAAAGGAAACAGAAAGTGTTATAGACAGGCCTCAGAAAGCAGAATACATTTCTGCACTGGACAAAGGAGCAAGCCAACTTTCCCTCACCAGACTCCCCTCTGCTCTGCACCATGGCTGATAGCCATGTGCTGACTTTATCATTAAGTACAGGTTAATAGCCTTAGTTTTTATTTAATTAGGCTAAAAATTGCATAAAACATTTGAGAAATCTTTCCCCCCAAGTTAGTTCAAATAAAATCTTTTGGTGTGCAAAGGGAATAAGCCTCAGTTATCAGGACAAATCATGGTAGAGACCACTTCATTTCCCAGCCACCATAGATAAATGAAGCATTACTCCATATCACCGAGCCTGCCGTTGTGCGTTGCAGACCATATTTTCTATATTATTAGAAAATAGGATTATAATAAAATGTGATTTTTATAATATTACAACCTTTATAGTGATTCCTAAGGTGACAAGCTAGTCAAATTTCAAGCACAGTAATGGAAGGAGATTCTAGATCAAATGGCTTCTTAAATAGGTAAGTGCAAATGAAAATAAGTATATGTCTCATGTAGGTCTTCTCTTTTAATATTTGAATGTAGAATTTTCCAGTGTTCTTGGATGGTGCACAGCATATGCAAAAGCCATAACAATGAATATCATTATCCACACAAATTTGCACTATAAAAGAAAAACTATGTATCTAGATTTTTAATCAAAACAGAACCATGATAGCAACACTGATTTTTGGAAAAACAGGAAGATGAAGAAAACAGGAACCCAGGCTTAAGCAACAGCAGATTTTTCTTTTATTGATTCTCCATTTATTTTATAGGATTTCAACAGTGAAGGAGACCTGAGAAGCCATAAAATCAATCCCTCAAATTGAAGCTGAAGAAAGCAAATCATCTCTCACACCCACCCTGATTGGTAATAATTAACTTGGGAGCACCTCCGTTACTCTTTCATTAAGCAGTTCTCCTGGATATCGAACTTATTTTAGTTTATTTATTGGATCCATCCAAAACACTCAAGGTGCTTTTGAAGGATATGGTGCAAACTGTTAGCATCATTTAACATTTATTGAATGATAGTTTCACATAACTTAGAGTGGACACAAGACTTAATGAGAAAAGCAAGATATTATTTGCATTCTGAGAGTAACCAAGGCCAGCAGGTAGAGGAGAGACTTGCCAAAAGTCAGACAGATAATTTTGAGAAGAGATCGGGAAACTGTTAGGTTATTTTTGGTAGATTGCTCTTTTCACTTGTACATAAACTAAGTTTGGTATAAAAATATATCTCAGGAATAAATAAAACACATTGAGAAAGAGCAGTTAATTGAGATGCTGAAGCAGAAATACTTGGAGGGGCGGTAGCTAAACATCTGTATTTACTTAGCCATTATTCTGTTTGTATTTGCCAATCAGTCTCTCCCAGCTGGTCTCAGTAAGAGAAAAAGGGGGTGGGAAAGAGGGCGAGTAAGCCCAGATCATCTTTTATTAAGCATATAAATTGATGGATATGAGGGGGTCATTTTTTTCAGTATGGAAATTCAAGGCCCTGTGCCTACGTTTTATTTCTTTTTTTTTTTTTTTACATAATTATTGGGTTAAGACATTTATACTCTATACTTAATAGATCCGACACTTACCCTTGCATTATGCACTATAGGTATGATCCCAGTATTCATTCTCCCTCGATCTGACCTCCCTCCATCCCCCTCCTCCCTCCTTCTTCCTGAGCTATAGTTGTGATCTATTCTTCATATGAAAGTGTGAGTGATTGTAAATTGGTTTCATAACAGTACTGAGTATATTGGGTACACATTCTATGAAGCAAATATTACCCTGATCCCTAAACCAGGAAAAGATCCAACAAGAAAAGGAAATTATAGACCAACATCTTTAATGAACATAGATGCAAAAATATTCAGTAAGATCCTAGCAAATAGAATCCAGCAATATATCAAACAAATTATACACTATGACCAAGTGGGTTTTATCCCAGGGTCTCTAGGTTGGTTCAATAAAAGTAAATTTATAAATATAATACATCACATAAACAAACTAAAACACAAAGACCATATAATTCTCTTAATAGATACAGAAAAAGCTTTTGACAATATCCAGCATCCTTTCATGATCAGAACACTTAAGAAAATAAGTATAGAAGGAACTTTTCTTAAACTGATAGAGGCTAGCTACAGCAAACCTACAGCCACTATCATATTGAACGGAGTAAAATTGAAAACATTTCCACTCAGATCAGGAACCAGGCAAGGTTTCCCATTTTAACATTGCATTTTAACATTATAATGGAAGTCTTGGCCATTGCAATCAGGCAAGAGAAGGAGATCAGGGGCATACAAATAGGGTCAGACGAGATCAAACTTTCACTCTTCACAGATGGTATGATTTTATACCTGGAAAACCCCAGGGACTCAACCACAAAACTCTTAGAAGTGATCAAGGAATACAGTAGCACCTCAAGATACAAAATCAATACTCACAAATCAGTAGCTTTTATATATACCAATAATAGTCAAGCTCAAAAAAAAGTCAAGGGCTCTATTTCCTTTACAGTTGTGTGAAAGATGAACTCTTTGGGAATTTACCTAACAAAGGACATGAAAGATCTCTATAAAGAGAATTATGAAACTCTTTGAGAAAAGAAATATCTAACAAATGGAAAAACATACCATGCACATGGCTAGGAAGAATCAACATTGTTAAAATGTCCATATTACCCAAAGCAATTAATAAATTTAATTCAATCCCTATCAAAGCACCACCGTCATACTTTAAAGATCTGGAAAAAATAGTACTTCATTTTATATGGAACCAGAAAGAACCTCAAATAGACAAGACATAACTCAGAAATAAAAACAAATCAGGAGGAATCATGCTACCAAACTTCAAACTATACTATAAATTTATAGTGATTAAACCAGCATGGTGTTGGCACAAAAATAGAGAGGTACATGTATGGAACAGAATTGAGAACCAAAAGAGGAACCCAGACACTTAACGTTATTTGATTTTTGATAAGCCCATCAAAAATATAAATTGGGGGAAAGATTTCCTATTTAACAAATAGTCCTGGGAGAATTGGTTGGCAACTTTTAGAAGACTGAAATTGGGCCCACATCTTTCACCATTAACAAAAATTGACTCTCACTGGGTAAAAGATTGAAACTTAAGACATGAAACTATAAGGATTCTTGGAGAGAGTACAGGAGAAACACTTGAAGAAATTGGCCTGGGAAGCCAATTATGAGGAGGACCCCCCCCCCCCCCCGGGTAATTGAAGCAACACCAAAAATACGTTACTGGGATCTGATCAAACTAAAAAGCTTCTGCACAGCCAAGAACACAGTAAGTAAAGCAAGCAAATAGCCCTCAGAATGGGAGAGGATATTTGCAGGTTATGCTTCTGACAAAGGCTTGATAACCAGAATCCACAGAGAACTTAAACTTATTAATAAGAAAAGAACAAGTAATCCCATTTCATTGCAGGCAAAACACTTGAACTGAAGCTTTTCTGAAGAAGATAGGCACAAAAAATGCTCATCATCTTTAATTATCAGAGAAATGCAAATCAAAACCACTTTGAGATATCATCTAACTCCAGTGAGAGTGGCTCACATCACAAAATCCCAAAACTACAGATGTTGGCGTGGATGTGGAGAAAAGGGAACACTTCTACACTGCTAGTGGGAGTGCAAGCTAAGATATCCCTTTTGGAAAGAAGTATGGAGAATACTCAGGGATCTAAAAGTAGACCTGCTATTTGATCCTGCAATTCCTCTACTAGGTGTATATCTAAAAGACCAAACATCACTTTATAACAAATATATTTGCACCAGATTGTTCATTGCAGCTCAATTCTTAATAGCCAAGTCATGGAAGAAACCCAAGGGCCCATTGACCCATGAATGGATTAATAAATTGTGGTATATGTATACCATGGAATATTATGCAGCCTTAAAAAGATGGTGACTTTACCTCTTTTATGTTTACATGGATGGAACTGGAACATATTCTACTTAGTAAAGGATCTCAAGAATGCAAGCCTTGCCCAAGAGAATGGAAAGAGAGGAAATCAATAACTTAATGGGACTTATTAAGCAACTGGAAAAGGAAGAACATTCCAACCCCAAACCCAGCAGAAGAAAAGAAATAACTAAAATTAGAGCAGAATTAAATGAAATAAAAAACAAAAGAATTATTCAAAAGATCAATGAATCAAAAAGTTGTTTTTTTGAAAAATTCATCAAAATCGATAAACCTTTGGCCAACCTAACCAAAAATAGAAAATTAAAGTCCCTAATATCATCAATCAGAAAAGACAATGGCGAAATAACAACAGACACCTCAGAAATTCATTAAATCCTTAATGAATACTATAAATAATTTTATTCTCAGAAATATGAAAATCTGATAGAAATTGAGCAATACTTGCAAGCACACCAACTTCCTAGGCTTAATCAGAAAGAATTAGAAACGCTGAACAGACCTACATCAAGTTCTGAAATAGAATGAAGTATATGAAATCTCCCAAGAAAGAAGAGTCTGGGACCAGATGGCTTCACGTCAGAATTCTACCAAACCTTTAAAGAGGAACTAGTACCTATATTACTTAACCTTTTCAAAACATTGAAAAAGAGGGAACAGTTCCCAACACATTCTAAGTTTTATTTCAAAAAAATTTTTTTCGGTTGTGTCAATAGACCCAGAGCCAACGGATTTATTTAAAACCCTCCCTTTGGCTGGAATGAACAATAGGGTGTCTAAGACCACCAGAATATTTTAGTTTCCTGGGTGGAACTCTCTACCCTCCTTGGATACACAAACAGGGCTGGCTCCATGCTCTGCTGTTCCCATGGTCATGGCTGCCAACCACCCTGCTCCAGCCCTCACTCTGCTGTGATTTTTTTCTCCATGTTGGACTGAAGCAGACTACTGAGGGCCCTGGGTTGATGTGGGGGACATATGTCTTTCTCTCTCCAATCCCTCTGAGGAAGGTCATTCTAGAAAGCCTATAAATAGGATTCTAACCTTCTGTACTTCTTCCTGGGAAATTCCAACTTAGGTGAGAATTTTATATTTTAAAATTTTCCGTCAGTGTAAGAAGTTCTGTGATCCTACCTTCAACACCCTGTTTTTAATCTCTGTCCCTTTTTTTACAATAAAAACATTTCTATTGAGGGAGAAAAGGTAGGAATACCAGAGGTTAATGAATGGTATTAAAAATAAAAATAATTATTTGTAACTCATGACTTCTGAAAACGAATATGACGATTCTTTAACACAAGGAAAAAATGGACAAAGAGAAAGGGAAAAACATTCATTGTTTCCTTGGTCTGCTTTAAATTGTATTCTTTTATCTTAAAAATAACCTTAACTTGCATAGAAGCTGCTGTCTACGGGTCTGAAGAGAAAGAAACAATTTTATTTCATCTGAACAAAATCTAAGCATTTTAGAGTAAAACACCACAGGTCAATATTGTTTTCTTGCTGGCATCCCTGAATGGGGTGATTCAGCAAATGTATTGAATGAGAAATTAAAAGTAAGAGTAATAATAGTACCTGTGATTGAGCACTGGAGAGGCAATAAGCACATTAACAGTGATTCCATAGATTCCAAAATAAGTAGTTTCACAGGGAACAGCAGATTTTTCTTTTATTTTGCAATCTATAAGAGGTATACATCATATGTCATATATAGGGTGGACATAAAGTTTGTGTGCAATTTACATTATGTCCACCCTATATATTGAAACATATTTACTTTGGGGATGGGAGGGTAAAACAATGAATAGTTGTTTTACTCTTGAATAGAGAATCAAGATTTCATGAAAGAGAAGGCTTTGAGAAGGGTGTGCAATCAAGGGAGGTAGAGTGTTTCTCTGGAGAAAACAGGTTATCTATTTGGCTGTAGGGTACTCAAAGGGTGAGATCTAAGACAAGGTAATAAAAACCTTATTGTGGGAGGTCTGAAACATTTGAACTTGAATTGGTAGACAGTGCTGGAGCCATCAAGGAGTTTGAGCATCAATGTAATACATGAGGAGTTTTTGAAAATTAGAGTATGGCCCCAAGAGAAACTGGAATGGAAGTTGCATGAGCAAGCAGGAGAATTTTGTGCTAGCAGGAGTGAGAAATTGTCAGAATCTAAGGGAAAGGAAAGACCCAGATTTCACTGGCTGTATCTTCATGGAAATAAAAAATCCAGTGATTGCATAAACCATAGGTCTCTTAGAGAATTAAATAAAGATCTCTAATACTCCTTCATAAAAATATTACATTACACATACTCATAAAAAGTTGCTTATAATTTCAGGGTGATGGTTATAGTATAGATCCTTGGGAACCAGGAACCTTTTAGAGCAAATGGAATACAAGTTAACTGCCTTTGATTCTGCTGATTTGATGGGCAATTTTAAAATGTGTCTATCAGTTATATATAAAAAATTGCTCACTATTTTGATATAATGTAGAACAACACTTCCCAACTTTTTTTCTCTCTTCATGCTGTCTTAGAAAGCCACTTCTAGAGTTTATAAGAACTGGAGACTGAAGTGTATGGTGGTCTTGCATCAACCTGGGTGGCTCCTGGACCATTCCACTTTTTTGTTTTTATAACCTATTGCAGAATTTGTGGTAAAAGAAAACAATTTGAAAAATGCTGCATACTCTATTATCTTCTGGAAGATTAATATTGCATGTCCTCAAATTAAATGTCCTGCAGTAAAGAACACTGGCTCAACTCTTCTCACAGGTGCTCGGAACCTAGCCTGGCAGTGTTCATCCAGTTACAATTGCTCATTGGTTTCGCAATTTTTGTTTTGTTTTGGTTTCACGACTCTTAGATATAAATGAGACTCAGCCTCACCTCTCCCAGCTTTCCTTACTCTGAACTAGGAGATAGATATGCCGAAGTTTACTAACTAGCTATGTGATCTTAGAAAAATTATGGATCTCAGATTGAATACATGTAAAATAATATGCATTGTCAACATCAATGTTCTAACTCAGTGCTTCTCATGCTGGAGCATTCGTCGAAATTGTCACAAAGGCTTCTTGAAACACAGATTTGGGGTTCCTGTATAAGAGTGTCTGATTCCAATGGTCTGGGGAAGCCAGAAAGTCTGCTTCACCGCTGAGTTGTTTACCGTGGAGCAAACTTTAAGAACTGCTGCTGTGGCATTTTTATGGTCCTGTGAACTCACACTCTGTCCCATTTGAGCCCTTTCCTCTCTGTAGTCGGCAATTCACTGCCCAGTTAGCTGCTCCTAGGTAGCTGTTTTGTGTGTGAAGCTGGAGTTCTCCATGCCTTTTTCTGCATAACAGTCATGGTTGGTGTTTTCTGATGATGATTACTGAACCCAGCATAAACTACTCTTTTAATTTTCAAACGTGTGAAGGCGCTAATGAATTGGGTTGCCAAACTGTTGGCATCGTATAGATGCAAAATCTTTCTATTGGATGAACCAGCATGCAGATAGATCCGTTTTCACAGAGGACCTGTGGCGTGACATTTCTGTTAGGACGCACTGAACTTTATCATGTGAATGTCCTGTGGGTGTTGCTGAAACATGGACAGGATTCCCTGTACTTGAAACGCACAAGAGCAACTTCTGCAGAGTCAATGCTAGGACAAAATTATGACATTGCTGAAGTTTGGCTTTGGGGGTCCCTTCACTCTGTGTTCAGCCATTTAATAAATATTTACTCATTGTTGGCATATAAGGCATTAAGGCAGGTCCTTTGGGGGATACAAAGATAAATCAGATCAAATCCTTGCTTGCAATGGAATTTCTAATCTAGTATAAGACATAAGATGTGTACATCCGTGGGGACAGTTGCAGAGCTGCTGCAATATTGGCTGGGCTCACATGACAGTGAATCTAATTATTAGGCATAAGAACTCAGACAATTTATGTAACCCCTTTGAGCCTGAGTGGTAGATGGGTAAAAAAATAACCCATAGAATCAACCATGGCTTCATTGTGAAAACTCACGTAAAGGTGTTTTCCACAGTGCTCAGAATGCAGAATGTAGCATGTGTTCAATCAATGTAACAGTTTCAAAACTATCATCATAGAAGTGATGATGACAGATAATTTTGCAGTGCTTGCCCCATGTTGGATATTGAACTTAATGTTTTTCATGTGTAACTTGGTTTAATGCTTACATCGATCCTAATGAAAGTGATTTCACAGTTGTCACTGTTTTGTAGATAGGAAAGTAGAGTTCATGGACCTTCAGTAATTTGCCCAAGGTAATGCAGTTTGCAAATACCTTAGCTGGTATTTAAGGCCTTAGCTGGTCCCAGGGCTGCACTCCTGGCCACTGTATACAGTTTCCTAACACACGCGATGAGAGCAACAAACAAAGTTTTGGGGCAGGTCAGAGATAGGAAAGAAAACTTATCTAAGGGGACTGGCCAAGATGAGAAAGGCTTAAAATCTGACTGGGGATTTAAGGGATAGGGGAATGTTAACCCTGCATATTCTCATCTTCCCCCTTCCTGTTCAGTGCAACTATTTATTCAATAAATATTTGTCCAGGGCCTATTTTGTTTTAGGCATTGCAGTAGGTGCTGGCTATCCAGCTGTGAAGAGGACAAAGGCAATGACCTTCAGCATCCATGCTTTCATGGAACGTATGCTCCAGAGGAGGCGAAGGCACCAACAAGTACTTCATGAGCAATTACAGAGGAAAGAAGGAAGGTGCTGTCTCATTCAGGAACCATGAGCTGAGAGCTTCCTCCACTCCAGACTGTGCTACATTTGCACAGAGAACCTAAAAGGGATATAGCCCTGCCTCGAAGTTAGACCTTCCCTGAAGTGTATCATATGAAGCTATACAATTAAGTTCATGAACTCACCCTAGAAAAAGTGCTACATACCTCATTCCAGAATATCACCTCAGTCACCAGATGGCCAAGAGGAGTATTTCAAAGGTGACTGACTATAGGGATATTCAGCAATAGCACTTTTTCTAGGATGAGTTCATGGATTTAATTGTATGACCTCATATGTTCTTTCTCATGCTTCTTACTGTAATCGAAATCTCTCTGATGTCAAATCCTTTTATTCAAAGTCATTCGTAATATCTTATTTTTTGAACATTTTAAAACATTTTGCACAACAGTTCTCCACCTTCCCAATTTCTCTTTTACCTCTGTCTTCTATACCCTACCTCCATTCATGTAACTAAAGCTTTGTATATTTATTACCTAACAGGGGAATATGATAGGGAAGAAAAGTGGGGTGAGGGGAGTCAACTTTCCTGACCGAGGTTTCTAAAAGTCTAAGCCCTCAAAGGGAGAAGACTCTGGCATAACCCAAAGTTAGAAAACACTTATGAGAAATGAGGGATCTATTTTCTTTCTTCCTATTCCCCTATGAAAAGGATGTCTGGGCAGGGAGTGCCTCTAGGAATGTTAGAAAACATAAAATGACTGAGATTAAATTTAGCCCACTTCAACGGTGAATGAAGAGTTTAAAATAAAATTTAAGTTAAATTGCTTCAAAATGAAAGTCACTACTTCTTGCCTGCTTTTGTTTGTGGATGAACACCCCAATCCATTGCACCAATTCATGCTAAAGTTTATAACCTTTTCCAAAAGACTTTGGATTTCAGCAGAGACTATGAATAATACGTTCACTCATTCAGCGAATATTAACTGAGCATCTAATGTGTGGCAGAGTATAGTATTACAGTGTCAAGCGAGCATAGACACAGTTCTTGCTTACTAAACATTATTTTCAGGGTAGAAAGTCACTCACCAAACAATGATACAGGCCAGGCGTGATAGCTCGTGCCTGTAATTTCAGCACTTTGGGAGGCTGAGGTGACAGGATTGCTGGAGGCCAGGAGTTCAAAACCAGCCTGGACAATAGTGCAAGACCCAATACTTACAAAATACATTTTAAAAGTTAGCTAGGTATGGTGGTGTGCACCTTGACCCCCAGTTACTTGGTAGGCTGAGGCAGGAGCATCACCTGAGCCTAGGTGTTCAAGGCTGCACTGAGCTATGATCTTGCCACTGTATTTAAGCCTAGGGTGGGGGACAGAGTGAGATTCTATCTTAAAAAAACTAAATAACCAACCAAATAGTTCTACAAATAAAAGTGAAATTACAAGTGGGAAGATTAGGACTGAGGGAAGATATATACAATATGTATAGCAAGATGTTCAATTAAAGAAAACCTGGGAAGTCCCCCTGAAGAAAGAACATTTAAATTAAGGCCTGAAAGTGAATAGGAAGGAGCTTAGTAGGTAGAAAGGAATGGAAAGAGCAAGGCTTGTAGGAGACAGAAACAGGATTTTAGTCTTTTATGTAGTGGCAGAGCCACTAGAAAAAAAAATTGGGTTGGAGGGAGGGCAGAGAGCATTTGCTCACAGCGTGAGGCATTTGCTGACATTGGGGGCTGTGTCCAGTGTGAAGCACGTGGCGTTTCCTGCACATGGGTTCCACTTGCATGTGTCTCTTTTTATCTTTGTGCACTTACATCTCCCTGGGGCCTCAAAGGTGTTCAAGGCCAAAGTTATCATCTTTCCCCAAATCTGCCCCTGCCCCTGCATGACCCATCTTGACAAATGACAGCTTCATCCTTGTATTTTATGTAAATCAGGCCCTTAACATCATCTTTTCCTCTTCCTTCTTCCTCATCCTTGTGTCTAGTCCATCTCCAAGTTTCATCAGTTCTGTCTATTAATATCTCACACATCTAATTCACCTCACTCCATTCCCACTGCCACTGCCTTAGTCCAGGGTCAATACCCTATCCCCCAGCTCTACACATATAGGGGAGCTGCTTTAAATTCTTTTAAGAAGCTGCACGTTTCCCTCTCTCCAACTTTTTAAATGTATCTTTTCCTCTGTCCAGAAATCTCTTTCTCCCTGTCCTCAACTAGGGAGTTCTGTTCATCCTACAAGATGCCTTTCCTTTGAGAAACCCTCCCTGACCATGAGCCACAACCACCATGGAGTGGAGGTTGATTTTCTTCCTTCATCTTCATTCTAAATACCCATGAATTACCTGACAATTCATTTGTCTAGAGCTGGGCTGCCTAATACTGTGGCTGCTAAGTGACTACTAAGCGGTGACTACTAAGTCCTTGCAATGTGACGGAGACAGATTGACATGTGCACTGTATATAACATACTCATCGGATTTCAAAGAACTAGTACAAAAAATACAAAATATTTACTTAATAATTTTTAAATATTAGTTACATATGGACAGGGTAATACTTTTGATATCACTATAGCATTAAATTCATCTGAAGAAAAATTAACTTCATCTGTTGCTTGTTACTTTTCAAAGTGTGCCTACCTGAAAATTGAAAGCATATATGGGGCTCACATTTGTGCTTCACATGACATTACTATTGGATAGTAAGGGTCTAGAGCAGGTATCCTCAAACTTTTAAACGGGGGGCCAATTCACTGTCCCTAAGACCGTTGGAGGGCCAGACTACAGTTTAAAAAAAAAACTATGAACAAATTCCTATGCTCACTGCACATATCTTATTTTGAAGTAAAATCAAAATGGGAACAAATACAATTCACGCCACTACATGTGGCCCGCAGGCCATAGTTTGAGGACCCCTGGTCTAGAGCCTAAGCAACTGGAGGAGGGGTTGGCAAACTGTTGCTAGTGGGTCAATCTAGTCTTGCACTTGTTTTTGTAAGTAAGGTTTTACTGGAACACAGCCAGGCTATCCATCTATATGTCTATGGCTACACCAGCTAAGTTGAATAGCCATGATAGAAACTATGTGACCCACAAGTCTGAAATATTTGCTACTTGGCCCTTCACAGAAAAGTTAGCTGATCTCTGTTCTAAAGAGTTGACGCTGTATTTTATTCATCATTGTATTTCCAAATCACAGCACAGTATCTGATATCTATTGAGCACATAATAACTATTTTTTGAGTGCAGAAATGTCTATTCAATAGATGTTTGTTGAGTAAATACAAGTTTGAGGAAGTATATACCAGAATTATCACTAAAACTAGTTTATGACCCACATCTGTGGTGACCATGTGATCAAAATGAACAATTGAAATACCACCTGACAGCTAGGTGTGTACTTGGGTAATAGTCATATGCAACATTTAAAATTGAGACTGTCTCTAAAAAAAAACAGAATGGGTGATCCCCACTGCCATTGCCATAGAATAAATTGATTTTGTAATAGACAGAGATATTTTAGTTATGCTTAAGACAGGATAGAGTGTTTGTTATTTACATGGATCATTATGAAAGTTTTGAGACACACAAAGATCAAGAAATGTTAAATCCATATGGATCGAGAACCAATGAAGCCCTCCCTCCTTGCAACACCAATAAGCAGAGAAGGTGAAATTTGCAAGGATGAATCAGAAAGGACACTATTGATTGTGTTTCTTGGAAGTGAAATAATGGACCATATCACGATCTGTCTCAAAACTTTTGCAGTGTCCCCTGTATAAGTGAGAAGGAGTATAAGCTGGATACCTGGAGTAGGGGTTTTTGTCATCATCTCCACTGTCCCACACAGCTAGTCACCTTGATAAGGAACTCTCTGTTCTATCACTATTGTAGAATACAGTCTGAAAACTAAAGGTTGTGGTGAGGAGAACTGAAGACCAGCAAAGAAGAGGCTCCTGATAAAACAATATTCCAGTCCTTACTCAAGAAATACTTATCTTCCCTCAACAATACCTAGATATAACTTTCGTATAGATTCAGCACATACAAGCTTGTAAACTTAAATTAACAAATCCCACGGAAATCTGTCTCTGGTTGGTATATGAGAATTAATATACCTGGAAACTTAAATCAACAAATCCCATGGAAATCTGTCTCATACCATATGAGAATTAATTTTTATATCTTAAAAATAGGGCTGAGAATGAGTGTTGGAAGAGAATTAAGTACATCTTCACACTTTGATCCAAATATACTTCTGTCATTTACTCTCTGCTCACAAATCCAAAGCCATTAGAAGACACGAAATCATTTCCTTTTGCTTTTCTCTGTTAAATTGTTGATGAACACGACTCCACAAAATTAAAACAGCCAGAGTTACCATAGATGAGAATTGAATTTTGGGTCTTGGTTATGCAACATTATCTCATCTCATAGGAACCAGTCATTTTAAAAAATCATAACAGGTCTATGTTGAATTACATCATTTGATTCCTTTTCTTTCTGTTTTTTTTCTTTTCTTTCTTTCTTTTTTTTTTTTTAGTAATTAGAGTTCTAAAAGCGACTAGATGTCCTTATTTAAATAAGTAGATTACACAGAACTTTTCTGAAGGGAGTTAGAGAGTTTTCCTTTATGAAAGTGAATTTGGAAAGCAAATAATAAAAGTAAAAGAGTAATATTCATTGGTAACAAATGTGATCAAAATGAAAAAATAGAAATTAAATATTTGATGATTTTTTACTTTCAATTGGTTCAAAGAAATGGAGAATTATAAAGTTGATAAGATCACAGAACTATGTCTGTCCATCGATCCAATCATTCACCCACCCATGTAATCATCTATGAGTAACCATTTATTAAATTTATTAAATTACATTTATTAAATTATTTGGGCTCATCTGTGGTATATGTTATGGATGATGCAAGGAAAATAAAATATAATTTTTGTCCTTGAGATTGACCAAATGTGAAATGGGAAGGTACTTTTTTTTCCTTTGGTAGAGACAGGGTATTGCTATGTTGCCCAGGCCCTCTAAGCAACACCAACTTTTGGTCTGAAGCCATCCTCTCACTTTAACTGCCCAAAATACTGGGATATAGGTGTGAGCCACTGTGCTTGACTTAAAGTTACTGTAAAGATGATTTTGCTGTAATCCTACACTCTCTTTTCAAGATAAAGAATAATTGTTAGGTGATATTTTGCTACATTAAAGCAAAACATTAAAAAAAGTTTTATGGTGGACCACAGGGCCCAAGGTCCTAGTCCAAAAAATACTCTGTAATACTCCGTGGATAAGTCAAACATATTTATCTACCTAGGAAATTAGAAAATAAATAATCCCAAATGCGAGATCACCAGATATGCCTGATCTATGAAACATCTAGGAATATTGATTATTGAGCAAGATAATTCAAGGAAGGTTTAAGGGCACTGGAGCTAGACTTAAAGGAAATACAGAGTCTGGGGTCATAAAGGTAGAGAGAAGACATTCTAAACATGGCAAACAAAATAAATAAATGTAAGAGGAAGGGAAGAAAAAGAGAAACAGGTTAGCAAAAGACCAACAAAAGTGGAGATGGCCTGGAGTAGCACAGAGGACCAGCACCTCCACAGAGGAGCTGGAGGAATGAGGCTGGGTCAGCAAAGTGAGCACAGTTGATGTAAGAATGCTGAATGCCTGCTGGAACAATTTTTCTATTAGTAAGAAACTTGGTTTAAGCCCGGGTGTTAGAAGATTTATAGACCTTACTCCCACTCTAAAGAAAGACAAAATATCCCTCAAGGACCTAGCAAGAAACCTAAAAGGAAAGAAAATCATTCTGGCAAATTAAATAAGTGTGCCAGTAAGTGTATCAAGTTACCTTTTTTCAATCTTTATATTGCACACCACTTCCTGATGTTTGATCAAAATCTATAAATTTGGTGAGAAAATCTAAGTGAGAATTTTTGAAAAAAAAAACACACAAAGAACTAATCATATTAAGGATATGCACATACTTTCAGAGACAATAAATTTCTGTTCCATTGGGGTTTGGAATTTTTTTTTGCAGTTTTGATATGGCTCAAATTATTGCTTACGTAGGATGAAACACATCCTTAAACACCATAATGTCTACAAATCACTCAGAACGTCATTACTGACATATAGTAAATATTTTATATCTTACTGAAAAATAATATTTTCCTTATAAAATATCGACTTCATATTTCTTTTAAGCTCTTCCTCAAATTCTCCCTCGAGAGGCTTACAGAATAATCATGTCTAAAGCTTCATTATGCAAACTTGGCAGTGAATTTTCAGGGTAGGATTTTTTGATTTGAATTTTAACTTCTGTGGATTTGGGGTATGAAATTCTGTTCTCCATCATCTCTCTCTGTGTATCCCCATTGAATGTGCGTATCAAACTGATGTGGAAAAAGAATCTCTTGCCTTCAAATTCTACTTACTTTTGGTCTCTTATACTGTAAGTAGAAATTTTATATGGACATACATAATGCAAACCCCTAGGTATTTATCCAACTTCATTTTTACGGGTCTGCGAAAGATTACCAGTTATTTTGACCAGGCTCTTTCAACTGCACAACAGTCGCTGCCTTTATTTGCATAATGAACTTGCTTTTCAGTGAAGGGAGATGACATGAACGAAGGAAATGCATGCATTTATTCTTTGTTGGTGCTGACACAGGGAAGTGGGAGAGCGTAAGCAGGGATGTGACTCATTCCTTATGTCCTACAGCTTGGCTCGAGTGATCGGCTACCTTGCCACATCTTTAAACATTCGTACTTATTCTTTTTCAAGGACCTGGTAGTCTATCAGAAAAAGAGACAGAAACAAATAACTTGTAGAGCAGAAGAAAGGCTGTAAAGTAGACTAAGCAAAGCACCATAGACATGTAAAATGCCCCCTTTCCCAAGTTGGCAGAGGACGGGGACTGCTCATTGTAGTTTGTGGTGGACACTCTCCCTAAAGTAAACAAGCATGTTTTGGTGAGACCGTGGTTATGGGGTTACTAGCACCCCGGCATTTTCTGGATAGATGATGTTATGGATGGTGGGAAGATATTTCCATTCTCAGAAAGCAGCGTGTCCCACAGTGTGGGGAAGTGAGCACTCACTCTGTTGTTAGTAGGATGAATGGGAAGATACCAGTAGACTTTCTCTGAAAACACTTTAGCAATATGCTCCATTAAGGTTTATTCATCTCGTTTACTATCTATCCCTAATGCGTGACAGATCTAGAACACAGCCCAATTAAAGGAATAAATGTAAAAAAAATCCTTACAGTTTTGCATTTGCTTTGAGACAGAAATTCTAAGAATTAAAAATCATCATGAGCCTACTATTATTTTAAGATTTAGCTGTAAGACTATTCAGTGTATTATTATTTATAATTCAAAATGCTTACAATGGTTCATTTAAGTTTATCATTGTAGGGTTGAGTAAAAATTATATAACATCCCTACTATGGATTATTAGGCAGCCATGAATGCTGATGCTGCAGAAAAATATATAAATGATAGAGAAAGAGGCGTGAGACAGTTTTATGAGGACGTCATAAAACAGTACATAGAGCATTAATTTATTGTTGCAAGATGATAAAAGAAGGAGTTTTAAAAGGTTGTCAGAGAAGGAAATTTACCAGAGGCTCCAGCACTGCCTCAAATAACAACAACAAAACAAACCCCGAAATATCAGTGGTTTAAAACAACACTTGTGCTTTGCGGCTATTGTGAATCAGCAGGGAAGCTTTGCTCATCACAGTTGCCCAGGAGCCTGGGATGAAGATAGTACCAAAACTAATGCTGGTCACAATGCCAGATGTAAAAGCGCTCCACAGGGTTTCACACTGGGAATTAAATGATCTAAGTAAAGAAATAAAACATGTCAGTTCTCACAACTCATTGGTCAGGTCTAGTCACACGTGTCATCTGTCCAACAGAGTGCAGTAAATTATAATCCTCTCGAGAAACTGGGAATGAAATAATGAGAAGAGTTTGTGAGCAGCACTGAAGATACTACTATGACCGTCAATATTCAATTCACACAGTGTTTTCCTAGGGAGACAACTCCAAAGTCTTATCTGATCAGGGCATAAAACTTGAAGTTCGGCCCATGATTTCTGGAGAGTAGCTGGTTGATCTCTTTATCAGGTCTGGGTGTAGCTCCTTTTGATCTTCAAGCCAACTGGGGGAAAAAAAAAAAAAAAAGGTCCTTTCCCCCTCACACCTAGTACAGAATGGTAGAAGAGGGGCAAGGTGTCCGTAAGATTCCCATTTGGAAAAAAGTAACTGTGTTTACATCCATCCTGAAATTTTTATTGCAACTCCTCATCCCCTGGGAGTGAGGTAAATGGTTTGGTTAGGTCCTGATTTGGGTCCTGGGGAGGGGTTCTCCAGTTCATTGTTCTTTATGACCCTTGGCTCCCCCCATCCTTCCCCAGCTATTACTTTATTTGGCTACATCTGTACTATAGAATGCACCCCCTTCAAGGTTAAGAAGCATTCTTAGCCCGAAACTTGCTCATAAAATTCACAGACCCGACTATTGTCTTTAGACTAGACAGAACTCACATGTTTTTAGAAAGTTCATTATTTCTTTCACAGTACAAGTTTATCAAAAATTTAATCAGCTTCTTTAGGTAGTTGATTCTCGTCAACTCCTTGTGCCAATAGCCACACATACTTTTTTCTTTTTCTTTCTTTTCTTTTTTTTTTTAAGACATGTTGCCCAGGCTAGAGTGCCATGGTGTCATACCTCATAGCAACCTGAATCTCCTGGGCTCAAGCAATCCTCTTGCCTCAGTTTCCTGAGTATCTGGGATTACAGGACCCCAACCTAATTCCTAGATATTTTTTTTTTCACATAAGTAATTCTTTTTTTGAGACTTGCCTCTCTCTGTTTCATCTTTATTGTAGGGATCTTTTTTTTTTTTTTTTGAGACAGAGTATCACTATGTTGCCTTCGGTAGAGTGCTGTGGCATCACAGCTCACAGCAACCTCAAACTCTTGGGCTTAAGTGATTCTATCTGTAGGGATCATAAACCATCCAAGTTTTAATAGAAGAGACACAACTTCAATCTTTTATTAATTTGGGCCATTTTGTCCAAATAAAGGCTAACTGGGTGTCATCTTAACCCAATCAGAAGTTTAATAACTGGGTGTAAAAACCAAACCCTTGACTTATTCCTTGATGCAAAGCTGTCTTCTAATCAGTCTTTCACCAATTTTGATAAGAAACAATTGCCTCTTTTGATCATGCAAGTCTCTAAATTTTCTGGACCGTCTCTATTACCAGTTAATTCTATTCTTTGCTCTTGTTTTACTATAGCATTCTGTCATATTTAGCCAATAGTAATCAACATTTGCTAGAAAATTTCTACTTTTCAGTAATTTCTCCTAAAGCTACAAGTTCACATAGTACATTACCTTCTTTGTAAGTTTTCACAGGTGACAATTTTATAAAGTAGGTCATTTATGCATAACATAGATTACTACATTTCCAGCTGTAACCAAAGATTCCTTGCTGCCTGCCACCTGGCCACTGGGCCAATGCTATATGGTTCTGAGATAGTACTACTCCAATTATGGGTACCTTTTTAATGGACCAGGAGGAGGACAATTTAGCCTTCAGTTTTTATAGGGCCGCAAAATGTGGTTATTATCAAATAATTTTGTCCTAGGTAACTGGAAAACATATTCAAACTTCTAAGAAATTATAGATAAAAATGCTGGTTTATTCATTTAAAATTGAAACTCCACTTAAGTTACTAGAGTATCTGTGTTTTCTAATTAGAACATATTATTCATTGCTTCTCGGCCTTTTGGCTAAGATCAAGTGTAGAACATATTATTCTAGAGACGTATTTTATTTATTTATTTATTTATTTATTGTTGGGGATTCATTGAGGGTACAAGAAACCAGGTTACACTGATTGCATTTGTTAAGTAAAGTCCCTTTTACAATCGTGTTTTGCCCCCAAAAGGTGGGCACACGCCAAGACCCCACCCACCTCACTCCTTCCCTCTCATAGAAATGTATTTTAATCTGTGTCTTGATGACTTAAGTGTCAAAGCATTGTTTGATCATGAGTGGACATCATTGTGGGATAATTCATATAATTTCTGCATATTCTCAGTCTTCCTTATGGTACCACAGAGCTTAGTGGTTTCTTGATCAGGGCACTTTCTTCTGGACAGGGCTTTTTGTAGCCTGTTCTTCTAGAAAGAGTTTTCTTTTTGTAGCTTAATTTCTAGGGGGAAGAGAAAGATGGTAAATAAGGAACATAAATGAACACTTTTCATATATGGTGTTTTTAAAATAATACCACTGGGTGATGGTATGTGGTAGAAATTGGAAGCATTAGAAGGCCTAGTTCTTTGTGTTAACCTTCTCTGAATGTTGACCAATTTGTTTCCGTCCCTTGAGTGTTCAACTTACAGAGGTTCTACTGTATTTGTAGCTAGAATGGCCAGTGAAAGCTATTCTAATGTGGTGACATTTGAGTGAGACACAAATGAAGGGAAAGGGACAATCACAGGAAATCTGAAGAAAGAGCATTTTATGCAGAGGAAATAGTAGGCTAAGAAAGCCAGAGATATGGATGGGCTCAGTGTATTGGAAGGATTGAAAGAAGGTCTGGGAGGTGGGAGAATGGTGCGAGAGAGGGACATGGTCATGTCTGAGAGACTGGAAAGGGGTGTATTGTGTATAGCTTTGTTGGTCATGTTGAGACGTTTCTGTTTTACCCGAAGCCCAATGGAACCACTAGGAGCTTTTCAGCAGTGGATTAATTTGATCTGTTCTATGTTTTAAAAAAGATCACTCCATGAAGAATACTGCATGAAGAATAAACTTCAGCAGGGGAAGAGTTGGGAGTAGCTCACTGAAGCCCAGATGTGTGATGTTGTCCCTTGGATTAAGGTTATAACTACAGAGAAAGTGATAAGTTGTGGGATCTTGAATATATAATATTTTGAAAATAAGAGTAGGCAAGATTTGTGGATAGATCGGATGAGAGATGTGAGGAAAAATGAGAAAATGAGGGTTGTTTCTAGTTTTTTGGTCCAAGAAACTTGGAGGTGGTTATACCATTGAGATAGGGGAGACAGCTGTCAATCAAGAATCAAGAATACTATTTTGGATATACTAAATTTGAGATGTCTATTAGACAACTAAGAGGTAATGTCAAGTAGGCAGTTGGATATATAAATCTAGAGCCCAGGGGAGTGTTAAGAACTGGAGATAGAGATTTATGAGTTATCAGTACAAAAATGTTATTTTAAGTGATAGAGAAGGATGAGATCACCTAGAGAAGGAATTTGGAGGGAAGAGAGGGTGGAGGGCAGAGTTAAAGGCTAGCAGAGGAGGAGGAACCAGAAATGGAAGCTAAGAAGGAGCAAGCTTCATGTCAGAAGAAAACCAGGTGTGAGCAGTGTTCTGAAAGTCGAGAGGAGATATTTTTGCAAGAAGAAAGTCAAATGCTGAAAGTTGACTAATGCCCTGTATTATTATAAAGCCCCATTCCTGCTTTATATTTCCCCTAGACACCACAATACCATGTCTCTCTTCTTGGGATTAGATCCTACTGGAAAGGAAGTTAATTACTGAAGAGTTAATTGTTTATGTCACTTTTCTCTTTTGGTCTATTATTTTAGGAAGTTGGTGAAGTGGCATGTTCACCTGGGGTGGAGGGTCTACACTTTAGCATTGCCATTACTGGTAGTAATAGCGCCAGCACTTACTAACTGCAGGAATGTGGGAAGGTTACTTAACCTCTCAGAGCCTTGGTTTCTTCATTAGTTACCTGGGGAGAGCAGTACTGACATGACAAGTTTGTCATGGGGATTAATTAATATAACACATCCAAGGTCCTCAGCTCAGAAGGACAAATAGATCATAGGCTGGCAGAAGGCAAATAGATCATAAATGGTAGCATTTATTATGTTTTTCCATGATGATGATGGGTCGGCTTTGGAAATGGATCACTATGAAGTAATCCTCGAAAGATGAATTGGTTAATTGCTTAGAACTATGGTTGAGAGATAATGTCCACATATTATTACTAGAGAAGTTAAATACTCAACCTACAAAGAAACACCTCATTATTGCCCCTATGCCCTCTAACACATGCTGTATATCTCATCTCTTTCAGAGGCAGGATGTGTGCAACTCAGATAAATGATGTTTTAAGAGCTAGGGCATCTGTGATAGAAACACACGTCTGTGCTTCTCCGGTGAGGAATTATCCAGGCCTGTCTTTGAAACTGGAGTATTAGCCTTTCAGTGAGCAGGTAGGGTGGAGAGAGGAGCCCTTGCAGGGACCCTGAGAGAGGGTCATAAACTTTGGTAAAATAAGCAGGCATTTTCCCCCTTGGGCAGCTCACAAGCCTATCTTATCCTCTGAAGTACACGAGAGTGGGTCAGGGATGTAATTGAGCAAGTGTCTCAGATTCATTTTCTAAAAAATGAGGCCGTCAGCCCTAGCTGTTCTCAGAGAGGTTTTTGTTAAACATAACAATTCCTCTAAAAAATGTTACAATTCCCCTTATGGTCCCTCCTTTTTATCTGTGGAGGGAGTTGGGTGGCTGTGGTTGCCCTGGAGTCCGGCAGGAAGTCATTACTAATGGAGCTACATCAACCCCCTTCCTCCAAACAAACACCTCCAGCCTCTTCAAAGGCATCCATAAAGTTTGGAAACAATACCCTATCCCACTCCTCACCTAACACACATATTTATTTTTCAGTTCAAATGGACCTCTTAAATTAATTTCTCCTTGAGGAGAGTCATCATCTGGCCTAATTATCAAAAAGGTAGTATGCCACCCTTAGAAATAGATTACCCACTATTTAAAACCTTTGTGAAATTGGGGGCATTGTTTCCTCTCTCTAAACCTCAGTTTCCTCAGCTATACAACAGGCCTAATAAACAGCAAAACATGTAGATTCATACATTGACCCATGCAAAGCGTTACTTAGCACTATTAGCTTATTCAACACTATGTGTATTCACTCCGTAATAAATGCTGTCAGGATACTTTATCTGTTATGCAAGAACATGGAGAAGCTAATTTTAAAAGGCTTTCCATGTATTTGTTTTTACTAGAGGTATTTTACATATCGTTGGCGGTTTAGAAACTTTATTCCATCTTCTCTGATGCTTTAAGAAAATATCATGTTAGGAGGATGCAGGAAACTAACTGTATGATATAGTAGAAGAGAATGACACCTCCTCTAGTTTTATATTTATGAGAACGTCTAACCCATCAAACAAAATGTCAACAGTGAGCTGGAGTCATTTAACTGAGTATGTTTATCTTCAGGGTGTTTTCTGCTGTGTGGAACAGAAAACCGGGACAGAAAATGGCTTAAATAGGAAGAAATCGTATCTCACAAAGCTAAAGGTCCAGGGGTAAGATTGTTCAACCATGTTCTGAAGGACCCATTGTTTCACCATCTATGCTGTGCCATCCTCAAGTCTGAGCCTTCAGACTTGTTCCCCTGGTCACGAAATGACTAGTAGCATCCCAGACATCACCTGCAGACATTATCACGTCCAGAGAAAGGAAGAGGGGCCCCTTTTTTTTTTTAGCTTGTGTTTCTTTCTTATGCAGATGGCCTCAAGGGTTCAGTGCAAAACATTGCAACAGCTTGCCAGCCCAGCCTACTGAGACCCTCTCTTCCTTTTGCTCCTACCTTTAGTCCCCCATAGGCAATTCAACACTTTAAAATCAGTTACTTTTGAAACCTCATTCCTGTCTCCATTTTTAAAAATCAATTCAAGTTATCTGTGACAAGCAACAGAAATGACACCGGGTGATTTAAATAGGAGAGAAATTATTCAAAATGTACTAAACAGTTACAGAATGATCTTGAATTTCCTTTCGTTGTAAAAGGACAGGATTGAGATGCTTGACAAATTCCAAAGAAGGTTTGCAAATCAGATATTAAGATGGTATCCACATTGATTTTGTGATTTTTGAACACTGTGCTGCAATTACTTAAGATGATTTCTTTTTAGTAAATATACAATGTTGTTTTAGAGAGAAGACATCATGTTTACAAGTTACTGTTAAATGGTTGAGAAAAATCACATGAAGTAAAAGAGAAAGAAGAGGAGGAGGTGGCGAGGTGGCAGCGAAAACGTACAATCATTTTCACATTAGAAATCTGGCTGCAGGGACAGCCTGGAATTCTTTGAGCTACTTTGGTAAGTGTTATGTAAGTTTCAACTTTCAATTAAAAAAAAAAAGTTTAATGTTGCAAAGAGATGGAAGGTAAGATTGCAGTGATGTGTTAGTTCCAACAACTTGATTTAATAAATCTCTAAAGATTTGTTAAAGGGGAGGGGGGGATACTCAGTGAATAGCTGAAGATTGGATCTTTTGTCCAGGCTGAAACTTCAGAATGGAAAACAATGGTCCAAATTACACCGTGGAGCTGACCCCCGTAGACCATGCTGCCCCCACCCCGGCACGCTGCGGGGTGCAGTCCGCACCTCTGCGGTGGCTGACACTCCACATACCCTTCTGTATTACCATCTGTGGCTACCCTGTGTGATTAATCTTTTTATAACCACCACCACTGCTGGGGGCTTATCTCTAGGACCTCTGCTTTTTAGCTTCATCATGTTAATTTCAAAGTCCAGGTGCAAAAACAGAGTGACAGTGCCCAAGATACGAGTCCGTACCAATGTGCAAAGTGGACTTGTAAAATGAGAATCAGGAATTTTCCATCACTAGAGTGACACACGAATTCTGCTTTGCCCACAAACAGAGGAATTATCCAAGAAGGAATAGGTTTCAGGTATTGCATAACCCACAAGAATGACGAATGCTTGTTACAGTTCTCTTTCTGTATGTCGGAATACAAACTGGTTGTTGCTCCGTTGAAGGGTAGGAGTGAAGGAAAATGCATTTCCCTCCACTTGAAAGGAATAAAGTATTCACAGATGTTGGCTCCTGCTATCATATATACTCAGACAGGGGTTAATATGGGAGAAATTACCCCTGATGAGGTTTAACCAGCTTCTGACATAACAGGGAAAATTGGAAACCTTTGTTTTCAATTGGATCAAATTTATTTTGAATATTCCATATTCTGGATATCAATACTTTCTTCCAGTTCTCTCTCACACACTTCTTAAAGTTTTCTCCTTTTATATTTCGTTTTATAAAAACTATTGAGTTATTTTACATGAGGTTGACATTTTTATTTCAGAAGATACTCAGTTCCTGTCTTTCAAGAAGAAAAGAGTCCTTGGCTTTGGCACAGTACCTATGACCCACAGGGAATTCAGATACTTTTGTTTCCTACTCAAACTTGTTTTATTATGTACCATAAATACAGCATATAATTGTGATACATAATATTGAGGTCTTACTCTGGTCTAGTAAACACTGTGGTTTAGCATTAAGAATACTTTTTTTTTTTTTTTTTTTTTTTACATTTCATGTCTTATTGGAAAAGAAAGACTCATGGCTCAGACAAGAAAAAATCAGCGGTGTCATGTAATTCTTAAGACCATATTTTATTTTTATAAACATTTCCCATAAAAAATGATGAGAGGAATGAAACAAGATAAGAGAAATTATACTCTGAAAATATTTGACATCTAGCTAGAATTGTTATGTTACTTGATTAGTGAAAGTTTCTTCAGAAGGGTTGAGGGGATGTTGACGTTTCATTTGGCAGTCAGATCGGAGGTGAATTTAACCGGCCTTCAGCAGTGCTGGCCTGTTCCTGAGAGAGAGGTGATTGAGGGGAGACGTGGCAAGGAGGAAGATGCCCTTTACTCACTCTCCTGGAGGGGTGATTCAGGTGGACATCTGAATTATGGTATTTATTGGCAGCAAGTAAGTATTGCCTGAGTGATTACTGCACAATTCTTTAGCTGGAGATGGCTTTGGAAACCATCAATTACAGACTGCGCCCAGGATAGCAGCACCCCTGTGGGCTTTCGTCCAGGAAATGTGAAGAAGCCTGTCATTTCTGACCTCTTCCTTTATGAGTGACCCTTCTGACCTAAAGATATATAGTGTTCATGGAAAACTGCCACTCAGAACTGCATGTCAATTACTAAATAAGTCCCCATGCAGGACAGGGACTTCAAATCATCTTGGAAATGATGAAGACCGACATTTGTCTTTGTTAACCCACTGAGTGATTCTGTGGCCTCCAGTCGCAGGTGAAAAGGATCAGATTTGGGATTCCTACATACCACCATCACAACGGGGTTGAGCACAATTCCACATTTTCTTACAACTTGGCCGTAAATGTTGATTACTAGATACGGGAAGTAAGATAAAATGTTCATGGAACTTGGTAGGTAAATGAGGCCATCTGGGGACAGTAGGCAGAGATAACGTGGGTCCACGGATGCCTGCAGGACCCATGGAAGGAATTCATGATACTCATGAGCCTTTTCAAAGTGTAAGCAAAATTGTGTGTCTATTTTCTTAAGTGCATTTATTTTTCTGAGCAACATTCACACCTGCCATTGAATTCTTCAAGGGGTACAGGACCTGGCAATTTTTGCAAATACTATTTGATAGTAAGTGGCACCGATCTCTCTGAATCAGAGACGTCTCTAACTTTTGGCACAGGTGGGTTAAAGGGCAGAACCGAGAATCAGCTTCCTGAAGTGCCCTCTGTAGGGAAAGCTGAAACATTACTGCAGTGAATTGATCAAGTAGGAACTCATCTCACTCTTCCTGAGCATTGCCTTTTCATAATGTTCAACTCTGAAAGAATTTGGACATTTCTAGGGAGCATTTTTGTAAAGCACCCATGCAGTCCTGGCCCAAATTCTGTAATAAAATGGTACCTAAGCCTCCTGGAGATCTACAGAACCCAGCTTCTTGAGAGAGTCACTATTAAAGAATCACAGTTGACCAACTGAAAATAATTTTAAAAATTGTTTTTACACATTGCTTACAAAAACAAAAGAATCTCTGTGTCACTTGTTATCGCTCCTGGCTTCCGCTGAATGTCCTGCCGCACCTTCTTACGTGGCCCAGGCTGTCTCTTTTCCTGTCTGTGGCCTCTCGCTGGAGCTAAGCTTTTTAGCAGGTGAACCAACTTAGTTCTTCTGGCTTATTTTCCCCCTCAGTCTCCTCTTCCTGGGCCTGCCCCTCTTCACTCGTTTTCCAGACTCCAGCTGTCACAATATTCTAGTGACTAGGCTGGGGGAAAAACTCACTTTAGGGAATAGAAGAGGAGAGGAAAGGAAACTGGAAACACACCCCTAAATCTTGTTCTGATTGCACATGGTATAAGTAATGAATGACGTAATCGGTGAGACCACACCTATGGTGCATTTTACAAGGGTACATGCTAATTCTACTAAGTGTAGAATATAAATGTCTTAATGCAATAATTAAGAAAATGAGGTGAAGACTACGTTAACTAGGTTTATGAAGTATTTCAAATTGTATATCAAACCAGCACATTGTACCCCATAATTGCATTAATGTACACAGCTATGATTTAATAATAAAAAAACCAGAAATGAGCGAAGATAAAAAATTAATGATTTATTTCATTACTTAATTTCTAAACCACTTAATATGCCTCTCAAGTAGTTTTTTGGTTTGGAAAACCACAAAAAATTGAAATGTTTAATGTTTTTCAATTTCTTTTTTTAACAATTCTGTTTCAAAAAGTGAAAATAAATTTGTAATTGAATCTGACTCTGGATGTAGTTTTTTAAAATTTTTTTTAGAGACAGAGTCTCACTTTGTTGCCCTTGGTAGAGTGCCATGGCGTCACAGCTCACAGCAACCTCCAGCTCTTGGACTTAGGCAATTTTCTTGCCTCAGCCTCTCGAGTAGCTGGGATTACAGGAGCCCACCACAATGCCGGGCTATTTTTTTGTTGCAGTTTTGCTGGGCCTGGATTCAAACCTGCCACCCTTGGTATATGGGGCCAGTGCCCTACTCACTGAGCCACAGGCGCCACCCCTGGATATAGTTTTCATTAATATAAAATCACTTTTCCTTCCAGCCCCACTCAGAGATGATGGGTTTCTTTGACTCTTCCACCTGCATCAAATAGCATGTTAGATGTTGGTTGAAATGCAGATAACAAGGCTCATCCCAGCTTCCAGGACTGACAGTCTAGAGGACAGAGAGGTAAACGGATGATTACAGTATGTGAAAATAAATGCACCAGTGGGAGTATGTATATGGGCATATCATCAGTATGTATGAGAGGCATCATCCTTAAGCTAACTCCTGGAACATGCGTAAGTATTAGGCAAAGGTAGAGAGTGCAGATCACCCAGGGGGGCCACAATATATACACAATGAAGGCATGCTTCCCCTAACAGGTACAAGTTAGGGGTATCTGGCACACCTGCTGAGAGAAGGACTCAAATAACAACGCAGACTTGCGAATACTGTCACCTAATTGTATGTTCTCATATTATCTGAAAAAAAGAAAATAGTGTAATTGAAGCTAAAAAAATGAAGGCATGGAAGGGGCAGGAGAAGGCATGAAAGATGGAGACCGAACTGAAAACTGAAACAAAAAATGACTGGCCAGGTACCTTGAGTTGTATAGAAAGGAACTTTGTGTTCCTTGTGAGGTATTCCGAAACTTTGAATGGTGCTTCTACAGCTGTGACTGCAGTGGGTGTCAGTGTGGCATGGTGGCTAACTGGGAAGACCCAGCAGTCAGACGGCCTGAGTTTAAACTTTCCACCTCTTGCTAGCAGAGTGCCACTGCATGGTTTGTTTATCTGGTGTCTCTGTGCCTCAAATTTCTCATCTATAAACTGAGGATAATATTGTCTCCTTCACAGGGTTGCAACGAAGATGTAATTAACCCGTGTAAGACTGAGAATTGAGAATTGTACCTGTCATAGATATTGAGTACAAAACAGGCTAAGCATGACGGATCACACCTGTAATCCTAACACTCTGGGAAGCCAAGAGGGGAGGAGCCCTTGAACTCAGGAGTTCAAGACCAGCCTGAGAAAGAGCAAGACCCTGTCTCTACTAAAAATAGAAAAAATTGGCCAGACACTGTGGCAGGCCCATCTGGTCTCAGCTACTTGAAGGCTGAAGAAGGAAGATCACTTGAACCCAGGAGGTTGAAGTTGCTATGAGCTAGGCTGGCGCCATGGCACTTTAGCTTGGGTAACAGAGTGAGACTCTATCTCAAAAAAAAAAGTGCAAAAAGTGTAAAACACATTACCTCTTATATTCATCCCTTTCAAACACTGAAGCATTGAATGTTCTGCAGTATTCCAAGGTGAGATCTTTAACGGTGCTGGCCTTAGGGGTAGATGGGGGGATCAGCCACCTCTCTCTATGTTGCAGGATAAACAGTGTCAAGATTTCTTTGTTCTACCATATTTCCTTTCTTGGGAAAGTCATGATACCTAGTACCTAACTTATGATTAATATCTGAAGATAATTGATTAATTAAACCATTATCAGGCACTAACATCATGGTATAAACAAGGTCACCAGAGCTGGGAGCACGGCCCTGAGAAAGTGAGTCACAAATTTGTTAAGGTGAAAGTGCAAAATGGAAGATGAAGGAATAAACATTAAATTGGTCTATAATATGTGGTCTAAACCTCGTTCCCAATTTAAATATTATTTTCACTTTTTTTAAAAACACTTTCACATGTTGGATGTACAAAGTCTCTTTCACGATCATGGGGACACCCGAGATAAGGAAATCAAGGTGCAAATGAAGACAAATGAGACAAATGTGGCAGCTGTTATTCCACTGCTTCTCCTGACCATTCCCCCCTCACAGCTCTGTTATTCCACTGCCTCTCCTGACCATCCCCCCCACAGCTCTGTTATTCCACTACCTCTCCTGACCACCCCCCACACCCAGCTGTTATTCCACTGCCTCTCCTGACCATCCCCCCCCCCCCCCCACAGCTCTGGACTGCTATTATTGAGAAGGGACGTGAAGTCTAAAATACACTTTGGGGAGCTGCATCACTTTTGGGAGAACAGTTGTTATATTTATCAAGAAGTTACCGTAGCTGTTACTATCATTTACTGATTGTATCTGCTGCCTGGGTGGGGAACTTGCTTGGGATGTATGCATTATTCATGTTTACAGCCTCTCCTGTTAGAACAAGACTTTAGAGCTGTTACCTCATGTTTACAGTCACAGAGCAACAGGGGACAGAGAAATGGACTTGGAATTTATTCAATGAATATTTTTATGACCTACACTGGGTCACCATGGAGTGACTCAAAGCGCTTACAGACAAGTTGGAGGAGGTGAGAATGGCATGAATAAAAGGTTAAACAGAAATAAAATGAAGGGGAGAAGAAATGAAAGAAAAATGCAAATACCTTTGGTTCCATGATTAACTATCAAACAAGTGGAAATAAGTGGCTGACAGGCATCTCGAAACCTCCATTTCCACATGAAAATATGCACTCTAAACTCAGCGACCTGCCAATCCCTCATGACTCAGCAAAGTCCTTATAGTTCAAATATGTGGAGGGAAGAGAGAAATGAAGAAAGAACCAGGTGGAGACGTGAGAGCATATGTTCTATGAGTTTAGGAAAAAAGTTTGAATTATTCACTGAATCTCTAGGGCTTAGGGAAATACGTCAGTCAGTGCTCAGTAAATACTTGCTTCCTTAATGAATCGGTGGATACACAGACAAATGCCAGACGCATCACAGGACTGGAAAAGCACGCTGTAATGTGCTCTGAGATGGATGTGTGCCTTTCCTTTTTTGTATGCTTGGCATGTAACACATAATAGGAATTCAATAAATATAGAAGAAAGGAAAGAATTAATTAGCACCATAGGATCATAGGACTGGAAGGAATTTTGTGAGGTCATCAGTCAATCCCTTAAACTTCAAGGAAAAGGTGTTAATTAGTCTAATAGAAAGAAACAGAGGTCTAGCTTTTGAGAAAGACTTGTAAGTTGAAGTCAACTTGAAT
This sequence comes from Perodicticus potto, assembly GCA_963574655.1. Classification (NCBI taxonomy): domain Eukaryota; kingdom Metazoa; phylum Chordata; class Mammalia; order Primates; family Lorisidae; genus Perodicticus; species Perodicticus potto. Next base: position 9,756 of record CAUYRH010121277.1, on the reverse strand, counting down.
GCCGGTTTTGCCAATTATCTTCTTCGATGACCTTGCATGAGCTACTCTACTAGTTGGGCCTCAGTTTTCCTATGTCCTCAGAGAGAGGAATAAATTAACATGCTAGAGAATTTGTATTAAGGCATACACAATACTTCATAAATGTTTGTAGAAATAAAGAAATTTCTGAAATATATTGAGCTGTTAAAACTTAATAACTATGCCAAGGAAAGATTTTTCCCTGGAATCTTTTAGAAGGAGGAATGCTAACCAAAATTAAAGCATGTTTTCTTAAAACTTAATTTATGGAAAACCCTAGTGTTTTTGGTTGGTGGCATGTCTTAGAGAATTTTTGCATACTAGGGAAAGTGCTTTAAAAATAATATTCCATGATAGTGTAAATTATTTGGCAGCAATCTGTCATGTTGTGCCACAAAAATTCTTCAATATTTAAATAAAAACTCCAACAATTTATAATTCAAAATATGTTAAGAACATTAATTGGGGGTATAGACTAGCTGTTGAAGGGCTTTGGCTGTCAGCTCCAAAGCCAAATGTTTTCTCCTGGTTCATATTCCTGGGAAGGCTTTAAAAGAGAGGATCCAATTGCTAGAATAGATGCCTATGGTTGCAGCACTAAGTGTAGACATTAGTGTCTATTTTTGATTTGCTGCCTTTGTCTGAGCTCCAGGGTGGATGTTTTTGAGAGTCAGAAATGGAAGGGAATGAGAAGCCTGTCAGAGCTAACATTCCAAAAGTTTCTGAGGAGTGTGTGGCTTCCGAATCTGCAGGGGTTATAGCTGTGTGGAGAGATACATAAAGTTTTAGAAAAATTAAATAAAGTCAACTAGTCCTTTTAGTTTCTTGTACTATGCGCAGTGCCAGCTCTGGGCTCAGGGACAAATCCACTGACAAGTGACTAGTATCAGGGAGAACCACTCAAATCCCAGACATACGTAATTCTTCCTTTGCCTGCTTTTGGTCAAGAGTCACTTGGATCAGACATGGTCACTTGGATAAGATGCCAACCGGGTCAAGTGTGCTCATAGCAAAAGTTGAGTTCCTGTTTATCTTTGCCACAAGTGTTCAGTGACATTTAAAGGATCCAGAAGGAGAGTGTAATTTATTTTCTCAGACACTGTCTTTGTGACTAGGAATGACAATTTCTCCTTCCCTCCCCATTAATGCAATTTGGTCAAGCTATAAGGGATGAATTACAAGACTTCTTGACCTGACGTTTCTTGTTCTGGAAAATCTAACCTTGAACTAATTGGAGAGAGGAAAAAGGATGGAGGAGAGGGTGGTAAAAGTCTGTGTGGTCCTCTCATCCCCCCTGGGCTTGATCTATTAGAGAACAGGCACTCTTGGGAGCAAGTAAGCTGGGTCCAAAGATTCTGGTCTGCCTGCATAGGGCTTCACTAACATGAAAGGAAAAACAAATCAATGGAACTAAAAAGAAAATGGCAGTTTCAGTTTACGTGCATCAAGAATTGCTGAAGATCTGAACTGTATGGAAATAACTCTGAATTCCTGGGGGCAGACTGACCATGACACCTATGAAACCTGGTTGTCTCTGAAGCTTATGAAATCAACAACCAACAGGTCAGCCATTCTGTTAATGGGTCATTTTCAGTCCAAATGGTTAACTGGTGGGATATGATGGATACGACCATCGTGTCTCCTCTTCTAGGATCCAGAGCAAGGCCAGCTTTTCCCTGTGGATGAATAGCCCTGTGAGACTATCATCATGTTTGGATGCCCTGACTCACACAGTACACTCACACAATGACTTATTTAGATGAAACAGTAGAATTCTGCAGCAGGTACTGAATAGGGAAGACCACTGGACTAGGTGGGCCCCAGACTAGACCAATCAGTAGAAAAATGTATTTTAGGATAGTGCCCCAAATTTCAGGCTCCAGGTTCAGATGACTTAGTTCAAATTGTACCAGCACCCGTTGCTGGGTGCTTGAACAAGTTACATACATTTTCCCTCCGTCAGTTTCATCATCTGTAAAATTATAATTTCTTGCTGCAATACTGTGATTTAGAACAGGAAATATTTATGAAGGGTCTAGATGAGGGCGTAGCCCAAAATGTGTTTTCTGTGAATATTAACATAATTAAGATTAGTAATAATTGATATTGTTAAAGTATGTAGAGCCATGTTAACATAAGGGAGCGATGAAGGAACATGACGTACACTTTAAATATAAATACAGTGCTTTATAAACGTAGCATACGATCATCAGTGGCAATACCAATATTGAGAGAGGCGGACTAAGGACACAGTGGCAAGTCATTCTTAGTGTGTTATTTAATCTCCCTAGAACACCAGGTATAAATCACTTGGGAACCCTGTGTCATCTAGCTTTTACCTTGAAGTCTGTGGAGAGGGTAGTTGACTTACTGGTTCAGGGGCCACAACAAAACAACTACAGTATAATTGAGCCCCTGCCCTAAGCTCAGAGATGAATCAAATATAGATAAATTATGATTCCTGCTGTCAAAACTATATAGAAGAATGGGAGAAAGAACATACCTTCCCACCAGCTCTGTCCTTCTTTCTTTCCACCTAGCTTAGGCATCCTTATTGTGTATCTTCAAAGCTCCATGTTCTCATCCTTGTGGCTTTTATCACTACTGTCATTAAAAAGTCATTTTTGCAATGTTGAGTTTAATACCTGCCTCACCCCATTTACAATAACTTCCTGAAACTTAAGACTGTGTCTGTCCTTATTGCTAAATCCCCATGCTTAGCACAGTGCGAGAACAAAAAAAAAATATGACTATTTTTGAACGATGAAAGCAGAAGATACTGTCTGACAAAACTGAGAAAAGGCCCACAGAAGAGGAGCTGGGCTTGGAAGGGGCCACAGAAGTTCAGTGGGTGAAACACATGTCTGAATTCTTAAAAACCAGAATGCGTCCCAATAACTAAATTGTCTGATTGGTTTCTACTATATGGTCCTGTTGTTTACCTGAAATGTATAATAATTCTGACATTTTGGACAGAGATGTTTGCTAAACAAGGTAATCTGAATATTATTACTGGATTGGACACCTCAGTTCAAGTTCTGTTTCTGCTGATTAGGAGTTCTACATTAGTTGTTTATCTCATTTGAGCCTCAGCTTCCACATCTTGTATATAATGGAAGCAATGGCATTTACCTGCACTGAGCTGTTGTGAGAGTTGAGTCAGAACAGGAAAAGGAATCCCTTCATAAACTGAAAGCATTGTATGAAAGCTGTTTATTAGCGCTGGCCTCGTGCATCAGGGTTGGTGCGTTCGAACCCGGCCTGGGCCTGCTAAACAAAAAGAAAAAAACAAAACTAAAACAAACAAACGACAACAAAAAAAGAAAGCTGCTTATTACCATACTTGGCCATAACTGTATTTGTAACAGTAATAATCATGATGATACAAACAGGATTCACAACTGCCGTTCCTGGAGGGAAGCCCCTTGGAAGACCCCAGAAGTGGCAAGTGATGTGTTTTATAACTTGGGTTCTCTGTTAAAGGGGACCAGCACATCAACAAGACAGGAGTTTCTCAGCTTTCCCTTCCCTGTAATCTAGGCCAGGTTTGTTGCCCAAATTTTATGCTAAGTAATAAAAACACTGACATTAAATGCATCACCACGAATCAACAACCTATTCAGGCTAAGATATTATGGCACAGCGGTCCCCAAGCAATGTGTGTTTTTAAAAATATGCTTAAAACTGCAAGTGCTTTGTGTGGCTGCTTTGCAAAATTACTAGAGCTGAAGTATTTGTATTTTAATGTTTATCCCCAAACTGGCCTGCTGTTTTTAAATTGCCCAGGAAACGAAAATGTTGAAAATGGAAGGAAACCAGCACAAGCCAGATTTAGAAATGCAGTGTTAGTAAGGCAAGCTGTAGGGTTCTGATACCTTAACAGCACCATAAAATGCTCATAATTAAATAACTGTTCTTCTTAACATAACTATTCCTATTTTTCCCCCAGCCACTTATGTGAAAGCATTTAATGTTCATTCTTTCATTACCAACCGGAGACTCTTGTAAAGAGGTAACTGATTCAAGAAATTGTTTAAAAAATGTTTTAATGATGGTGTTCTTTACAAAAGGGAAAAATGTATTAGAAAACAAAATCAGGATTTAGATACTTCCTGTGGTTATTTTTATTGGCAGTTGGCCCACAAATAATGATTTATGCAGAGGAATGTCCTGCCATGGAGCTGCTACATGAACAACAGGAGTAAAAGCAATAACAAAAGGCACTGTGATTATCAAGTTCCCAGACACAATGGCCAGTGTACAAGGCTACCAGCATCTGAAAAAGAAGAGAAGAGTTTGCTGGGGAACCGTAAGATGGAATAGCCGGCCTTCCAAATAATTGCAAAGGAGGAAGGAGGAAAATAGTACCAAAACAGGCTATAATTTATAGTATTCCTGCTATTTGCAAGCATAATGTATACAATATTTTCAAAGCCTCGGACCAACTGCATGGGATGGCTTAAGGAACTATCTTAAGGTTCCTCCTCCCTTGCAGGAGGAGGCAGATCTGGTGTTATGTCTTATGTCTGTGACTCTCAATCCTGTCTGTTCCCTACTATTCAAAGAACAATATTAAGATAGCAGGTTAAGTTGTCAAGGCTGAAAAGAAATGTGGAAGTATTCTGAGACTGGTAACATCCAGGGGAAGGGGAAAATGCCACAGAATGACATTTCTCCAAATATGGCCCTGCGACACCTGCCTCAGAATCACCTCAAATGATTGTTAAAAATGAAAAAAAAAAAAAAAAAAAGCCTTCTCACTTTAGTCTGTGGGATCAGATGGCTCAAGAATATAAAGGATATGCATTTTTTCCCCCAAGAATCTAAAGTGATTTTTATGCATACTTAGGGACCAACCATAATCACCAATATGTCATACTTTGTCCTTTATGCCTAATTTTATAGTAGTCTCCAAAGAGATACCTCTTATGGCACTGTTGTTAGGTGACAAATATTTTGAAAAATGTTACTTTTATTTATACAGTTTTGAGCCTCTCTGACTTATCCATTGAGTGAATAGAGGAGTCCTAGGAACATGATTTTAAGGTTATTATAAATTTCTCTTCTACAGTTTGATGAACACTTATAAGAGGTATTCAGTTAATGTTCTTGTTTCTGTGTCCAGTGATAAATTCATTCTCAGCTCACATTCTAATCATAAAGTAATTTTTCCCATAAGAGTGGTGTATTAATTATCTATTGCTGTGTAACAAATCATTAGAAAAACTTAATGGCTTAAAACAAAAACCAGATGGATGTGAAGGGCAGTATGCTGAATGAAAAAGTCAACCTTAAAAGGTCATATATTGTATGATTCAATTCACATAATATTCTTGAAATAACAAAATTATGGGGATGGAGAACATATTTGTTTTTGCCAGGTGTAAGGGATGGTGTGCAAGATGAATGTGAGTATAGAAAGAAGAGTAGTATGAGGAAGATCTTGAGGTGATAGAACAAGTTTGGATCACACGAGTCTACATACTATATGAAATGGCACAGAACTCTACACATATATCGAACCTGGTTTTGTTCTTGGGTTTGATACTGCACTATAGGGATGTTGATGTGACCACTGGGAGAAACTGGGTGAAGCATACATGAAACCTCTCGCCTACCATTCCTGTAATTTCCTGTGAATCTATAATTATTTCAAAATAAAAAGTAAAAACAAAACCCAATTAAACAGTTATTATCTTATAGTCTCCATTGATCAGAAATATAATGATGGGTGCCTCTTGCTCACAGGATGTTCTGAGTTTTCAGTGAGGCTGTGGATTGGGGCTGTGGTGTCATCTGAAGGCTCAATTGGAGGATAATCTGCTTCCCACCTCATTCCTGGAATGATTTTGTTCCTCATGGGTTGCTGGGCTGAGAACCTCAGTTTCTTATGCGTTGTTAACTGGAATGCTCCCTCCATTGCCCGTTGGGCCTCTCCAAAAGGACAACTTGGCAATTGTATTTTCTTACAAGGAAATGAGAGACAGCAGCCAAGTGGCAACCAAATCTTTTTAAAATATGAACTTGGAGCTTGCATCCCTATAAGTGAGTCAAAAAGCCCAGCCAACACTAAAGTGGAGGAAATGGCCCAAAAGCACGAGCATCAAAAGGTAAGCCTCTTGGAAGCCACTGTAGAGTCTCTATCCAACAAGAATGTTTTCAATGCCTTCCTTTTTGGCATGGTTTAAAGAAGTGATCATATTAGAGGAAGACTGACATACTCTAGTGTTGAATGGCCATGCTGAGGTTAATAACTGAAGTAATCAATTGGTATTTTTCAGTACATTGAAAGAAGCCAGCCTCTACAGCAATAACAACGTCACAGCCTAGATCAAGAGGGACTTCTATAAACTCATAAGCTCATAAACTCAAAGATTTCTTCCAAATAGTAGTAAAGACCTCCATATAAGAAGCAAATATAATATTTATTCAGGATGTGCCTGGTTGTGCCCTTCCATGTGGGGTGTCTAGGACCAGGGTGGGGATAACCAACACCAGTGTGTCTCTGTGCTTCAGTTACTGAGATTCTTCTCACAAGGACTGGTCTCCCCAACAAAGGGCATAGCAGGGAGAACTTTCTAGAGTCTTACAGTCTTACAGGAAGAAAGTTTTTACTCTGGGCTTTACTGAAACATAACGCACCATTTGCTATGGCCAGAATTGAACTCCAGTTGAGAATTAGACTAGAGCTATCCTGACATTGGAAGGCCAGGTGAGCCCCTGGAAATTATATGCTGCATTATGGACCACTGACAGAGTATTTGGGCTGTCTCTAAAAGCCCAGCCTTGCAACATGAGCACTCTGTGGACAAGATGCTATACAACTCTTTATCCTACAAGATGCTGGATTAACAATGTCAACAGCCTCATCAACAGAATCCAGAGTATAATCTAAGCTCTGCTAGCCCACCGTGGAGTATTGGACATTGAGGAATGGCTAGTAAATTTCTCCATAAATGAGTGTTACTAGAAGTACTGGCTATAGGATAGTGATCTTAGTGGAAGGAACTTGCTGCCCAAAGGAAACAGAATCATGACGGTGGTGATTTTAAATTGTATTCTTGGATGTGTGCATGTGTGTATTCATGTGTGTGACTATATGTGTGTGCATGCACATGCATGACTGATATTAGCCATTATTCACCATCCCACCTGGCATTTGCTGGGGTATAACTGTGCCTGGAAATGCCTTGTAAGAACTGGTCTCTACTTCTCATTCCAAGAACATCAACTGTGCCTCCCCCTACTCTTGTGCATTATGCTTCAACCACACTATTCCTGGCTTAGTTCCTTAGATCTGTCAAGCGTTTTCCAGGCTCTGAGCCCTCATGTATGATATTCCATTGTTTGTTTCTCTCATAGCTCTTATCACAATATACAGTGTTTTTACTGAGTGCTTACTTTTAGCAGGGAGAGAAGTTTTTCTTTCATAGACTGTAAACTCTTTGAGGACAGGACCATGGCCCTCTTACTTCTCATTGTATTTTTGCATATTTTAGGCATTCAGCAAATTTGCACAACTTTCATTCTTCTAACATGCAAGGGATAGAGAGGCAGATGATCTACAAGTTAGCTGTCTATCCAAGTATAGATGACCAATGAGATGGGTAAAAGATGTAAAACCAAAAAGGAAGCAGAGAAGAACCAATGAAAGAGGAGGCTGGACATACATTGCTCAAGGTATTTTCTGAACCAATATGCAGGCCTTTGGCCTTGACTTCCCTTGATGCTAACACAACTGTGATGAGTGCATGTACAGGTAGAGGTGGATAAAAACAAATAATAGTTTAGTTAGATTAGACTGCACCCAAGCAGCGGAAACTAATTTTGTATCAAACTGTGTCAGTGCAGGTGTCGAGACTAACAGAGGTACTTTATGATGACTGTAGTGAACTGTATTTAGCATCTCACTAATGACTATTATCATCAGTGAGCATCAGTGGCAAAAAATGGGATACACCTTAAAACCTTCAGAGCTTAAAAGGTATTGTTTTGTTCCTATAGTATTTTGTCCCTAGAATGGTGCTGCTGAGATCTGTTTGTCTCAGGAAGAAGTAGTGAACTATCTGTGAGGAACTTACCAAGGTGTATCAGGAAGAAAAAAGGAGAATCAACTTTGTTAGATGCCCTTCTATGAAGGATCTACCTGGATGCCCCAGGAAGTGCTAAAGAGCACAACACATAAGTGGAAATTTCACACAGGCAGAGAGAGAGCTGGTGCTCACCAGTGTCTTTATTTCCCCCTTTCTTACTAAATGACATTTCACAGAACCTTTTCATTTAGGTGGAGCCTCGTGCCCTAGTGTGGGCAGAAGGGAGGAAAACCATTTCCTAGACCGGCCCATAGAACCTTCCATGCACAATCTTCCACTGGCCTTTGATGTAAAAAAGACACATTCATATTGTACTAATCCACAGAGATTTGGGAATATTTATGACACTAGATAGCCTCCCCTGACTAATACAGCCATCGTTCTATAAGATAAGGCCAAAATAAAGTATTTTCCCAAATATCTGCTGGTTCCAAAGATAAGCTCCATTGCCTTGAACACAGGAACACTCTGCAGAGTGGCCTCCAGGTGGGCTTTACAAACAGAAAATGGTTTCACCTAAAAGAGTGAAGAGACAATTCACATTTTAACACTGTCCATAATCTGTGGCAGTGTGTGCACACACATATATGATGCCCAATTATTACTTTGGTTAAAATGTTTATAGTATCTTGTCACAGGCTGGTCAGTCATAACACTTAGGGTAGGAGAGATTGTTTTTCCTCAAAACATCCTTTCATCTCTTCATACTTGTCTTTTTTTTTTTTTTTAATTATTTTTTGTTGAGTCATAGCTGTGTACAATAATTCAGTCATGGAGTACAGTGTGCGGGCTTCACATACAATCGGAGATATTTTTATCAACCTGATTGATATAACATTCATGATATTTTCTCATTTACCATGTGAAAACAATTTTTTAAGATATTAAGATAGTAAAATCAATAGTTTACATCTACCGAGCATTTTTTTTTTTATTGTTGAATCATAGCTGAGTACATTAGTGCAATCAGGGGGTACAATGTGCTGGTTTCATATACAATCTGAAACATTTTCATCAAACTGTTTCACATAGCCATCATGTCATTTTCTTAGTTATTATATGAAGACATTTGTATTCTGCATTTAGTAAGTTTTGTCTGAACCTGTCTAAGATACACCATAGGTGTGGCCCCACCATTTACCCTCCCTCCACCCATCCTCCCCCCTCCCCTTCCTCACCAAAAAGTAAGATTAGAGCCCACATAACAAAATCCCAAAACCAAAGATGTTGGTGTGTATGTGGAGAAAAGGGAACACTTCTACATTGCTGGTGGGAATGCACACTAATACGTTTCTTTTGGAAGGATGTTTGGAGAATACTTAGAGATCTAAAAATGGACCTGCCATTCAACCCTATAATTCCTTTACTTGGTATATACCCTGAAGACCAAAAATCACATTATAACAAAGACATCTGTACCAGAATGTTCATTGCAGCCCAATTCACAATTTCTAAGTCATGGAAGAAGCCCAAGTGCCCATCGACCCACGAATGGATCAATAAATTGTGGTACATGTATACCATGGAATACTATGCAGCCTTAAAGAAAGATGGAGACTTTACCTCTTTCATGTTTACATGGAAAGAGGAGCTGGAACATATTCTTCTTAGAAAAGTATCTCAAGAATGGAAGGAAAAGTGTCCA
>CAUYRH010121276.1:0-35383 GCA_963574655.1 Perodicticus potto | reverse complement strand
CCATGTCAGAAATCCTTTCTTCTGCTTGCTCCATTTTGTTACTGAGGGATTCTATTGAATTTCTCAGATCTTTAAGGGCTACAACTTCTTGTCTCAATGTGTCAAAATATTTGGTCATTTTGTCTTTGAATTTGTTGAATTCTTGAGACATCTTTTGGGTCATCTTTTGGATTACTACTTGAAATTATAATTCCATCTTTTCCTCCATTCCACTGATCTTATTTGCAATCCAGATTCTGAATTCGATTTCAGACATCTCAGCCATTTGCCTATGCAGGAGATCTTGTGCTGTGTCTGCCTTGTCGTTCCTTGGAAGAGTTGGTCTACCCTGATTATTCATATTGCCAGAGTTTTTCCGTTGATTCCGCCCCATGATTGTTTTTAACCGTTGTGTCTGGCCGTCCTCAGAGTTGGGAAGGTGTCTCTCGAAGATTAGACCCTGGCGGGACCACTCTATTGTTGCTGGAACTTTGTAGTGAGTGACTCTGTGTAGATCTTCTGGGACTGCCCCAGCCAGGGAGTTCTGGCTGCGGGAGCAGCTCCAGAGTGTGGTACCCTTGGATCCAGCAGCAGCATGGGGGATGGTGTACACAGTTCTGGGAGTGCCAGGTGCAGGGGAGTTCCTGGCACAGGGCGGACCTACAGAAGCCTGGCAGTCACCAGCAGAGTCCCTGGCAGAGGGCCCAGTTGCGGAGGCCCTGCAGGCTCAGGGCACTGGGGCACGTGATTGCTGGGTGAGTTCCTGGCCAGGGGCAGGCTTGCGGGGGCCTGGCAGTCACCGGTGGAGTTCCTGGCAGAAGGTGGGACTGTGGGCCTGGCAAGTGTGGGCTCAGGTCCACGTGGTTGCCAGGGTAGTTCCTTGTTGGGGGCAGGCCTGTGGAGGCTCTGCGGGTGCCAGACGCAGGTCCGCACAGTCACCAGAGGAATCTCTGGCCAGGGGTGGGCTGGCAGGGGCCCGGCAGTTGCTGGTGGAGTCCCTGATAGAAGGTGGAACTGCAGAGGCCCTTCAAGTGTTGAGCGCAGGACCACGCGTTTGTCTGGAAAGTTTTTGGCCAGTGTTGGGCCTGCAGAGGGGCCTGGTGGTCGCTGGCGGAGTCCCTGGAGAAGGCTGGCCTGCGGAGGCCCCGTGGGTTCCAGGCGAAGGCCTGCGCAGTGGCTGGGAGTGTCCTTGGCCGGGGGCCTGGCCATCGTGGGTGGAGTCCCTGGCAGAAGGCAGACCTACAGAAGCCCTGCAAGTGTGGAATGCAGGGCCAGGCGGTCGCCGGGGGAGTACCTGGCTGGGGGCAGGCCTGCAGAGGCCCTGTGGGTGCCAGGCGGAGGCCTGTGTGGTCGCCGGGACTCTCCCTGGCCAGTGGCAGACGTATGGGAGCCTGGCGGTTGTGGGCAGAGTCCCTGGCAGAAGGTGGACCTGCAGTAGCCCTGCAGGCTTGGAGCGTGGGCCGCCAGGTGATTTACTGGCCAGGGGCGGGCCCCCGGGGGTCCTGCGGGTGCCAGGAGGAGGCCCGCGCTGTCGCCAGGGGAGTTCCTGGCTGGGGGTGGACCTGTGGAGGCCTGGCAGTCGTCTGCAGAGTCTCTAGCAGACAGCGGGCTGGCAGAAGCCCAGCAAGCACGGGGCGCAGGGCCAGGAACTTGCCTGCGGCTTCCCTGGCCGGAGGGAGGGAGGGAGGCTCACCGCAGCCCCCTGGAGTCTTTTCCCCGTGGGGTGCTTGTTCTGGCAGGCAGGTGTGGGGGCGCTGCTCAGGGACCTCCCCCCTCAGTCTTAGTGGGGGTTAGGCTTCTGGTTCGTCAGGTAAGGGGGGAAGGGAGTACTGTAAGTTCAGAATTGTGGGGAAAACTTAACTTCATTTTTTGCCTAGCAATAGAGTTTTCAGAGTCACACTGGGGTGCTCAGGGGAAGCACACCCCACTTCCCACAGCACTCTTCCGTGGGGTGAGACAAGAGAGAAAATTTCTATGTACCACACAACAGTTTAAAAATGCTACTTTAAGGGGAGGGGGGAGGATTAGTGGAGGGAGGGTAAATGCACCTACTGTGCATTTTTCAAGGGTACATGTTAAATTTACTAAGTGTAGAGTATAAATGTCTTAACACAATAACTAAGAAAATGTGGTGAAGGCTATATTAACCAGTTTGATGAAAATACTTCAAATGGTATAGAAAACCAGCACATTGTACCCCATGATTGCCTTAATGTACAAAGCTATGATTTAATAAAAAAAAATGCTACTTTGCAAAATTTAAGTCTGTGGTCACCACTTATTGGGGCCTGGGACTGGCCAGGTCTCCGGCCCCCGGCTCATTTATGTTTCTGACACAGACCACTAGGCTATCTTGCTTGGGAACAACTGCTCATAGGTGCCTGAGGGCTATTTGCTTTAGCAGAAGGAAGAGAGAGAGAAAGACGGTATTTGAGGGAGTGAAGCAGTCTTAGTAAGAAGAGTGCATTTTAACAGTCTTTCATAAAGAGAGACGCCATGCAGGTGTTCTGCAGGCAGGAGAAGTGACACAGTCAGAGTGAGCAGGTCCGTGATAGAATGTCCATATGCTCCCAACTGCCTTCTCCTCCAGCCTCTTATAAACACACTCCCATAGCTCTTAACACCACAGGTGTAGAGACTGCCAATCACTGATGCTCTCATGTTTGTTAGGAGAGCTGAATCCCTTCCCATGCCATTTTCACCAAGGTGTTACATTACAGATGTAACAGCTATACAGATGTTTCTTATAACTCTCACTCCTCCTTGCCATTGGCTATATGGGCTGCTACGTAAGTCTGTTATCCTATTCCTTAACTTCCTGAATTTATCTCAGAATGTAAAATGCCACTAGCTCTCAAAGTAGATGATCTTGTATCTCATGGTGCCAGACTCACATTGGGCCCCATTTCACCTTTGAGAGTTAGGATATAGGAGACTACATTCTTTCTATGGGATTTCTTAATCAGATCCCAGATTTGCTGCTCCAGTATTAGAAAGATACCTTGGTGTTCTGCCAGGCCTTTTGCTTATGGATGTCTGAGAGGTTTTGGCGACTGTGCAGAGGAAATAGGGTCTTCAACAAGTTCATAGAAAATGAGTATTATGAAAAAATTATGCATAGATTTCAAAAGTTTTTCACACTAAAGTTGGCTAATACTAACTTGCTGTAACATGTCTGAACAGGATGTAGTTTGAGGTACTGAGAAAGATAAGATATCAGTTTGAAAAGAACCCCTATGAGAGCAACATGAATTCTGACCAAATTGAAACCAGAACAAACATAAAACTTATGGTGAAGCTTGAGGGACGAACAGTGAAATCATTGATGCTCTATGAAAAGGTTGTGGGGACAATGATCCCAAAGATATCAGGAATTTACAAATGGCTAGCTGGGACTCGGCACCCAGAGCACAGTGGTTTTGGTGCTAGCCACATACACCAAGGCTGGTGGGTTCGAACCTGGCCCGGGCCAGCTTAACAACAATGACAACTGCTGTAAAAAAAAAAACAATAGCTGGATGTTGTGGTGAGCGCCTGTAGTCCCAGCTACTTGGGAGTGGGAGGCTGAAGCAAAAGAATCGCTTAAGCCCAAGCGTTTGAGTTTGGTATGAGCTGTGACACCACGGCACTCTATCAAGGTATCAAGGGTGACATAGTGAGACTCTGTCTCAAAAAAAAAAAAAACAAAAAAAAAAACAAAACATTAAATGGCTAGCTGGTTTTAAGAAGGGAAGAAACTGTATTGAAGATGAAGGCCACAGTGGCAGATCATCTACACTAATTTGCAAGGAAAACATGCATCTCGTTCATGTCCTAATTAAAAAGGACCAAGGATTAACTACTGAAATAATAGCAAACACCACAGATATCTCCAACTGGTTCAGCTTATGCCTTGATAAGGACCTCCCTAAGCTCTCCTAGGAGCAGATGCTTATACAGGCTGGAGAACCATGAGTCAATTATCCACTTTTCTTTACATATTAACTAATCTCATGTATTCCTTAATAGCAGCACAAAATGGACCAATAAACTCTCCACCCAGTCAAGACATTGTCTGCAGCTGATTTGGACACAACAGCTTTGCCATCTATGGAGTGAAAAGTTTGCTCAACTTTAATTTTTTGTTTCCTCTGTTATTTTGATACCCTGACAGCAACAGCATACATCAGCAATGTTATCAGTGTTGTTGGGAGGACTTCATTTTGTTTCTGTCTGCATGGATTTTATGTTTCCTGATATGTATATGTGTATATATAACTTGGGCTCAAGGTTTTTTTTTCTTTTTTAATACTAAATAGATTTTTTAGAAGGATCCAGCTCTCTAGAAATACAAACTATATATTTTCTTTGGCTGCCTTTTTTCCTGTTGTGAGCCAATGAGAGGATTTATGGTAAGAAGCCTTATTTCTGATTTTCAGGAGGACAAGGGAAAGTTAAACAAGAAAACTGGATCCATACAGAATTGTTTCTGCTCACAAAGATGTAGAATCACAGGGCATTAAATGTGGGAGGCTTCAGTGCCCTCTAGAACAAGTTCCATATTTTATACCTGGAAGTACTGAGGACCACTCATACCACTCGTTGTAGGAAGTGTTGGGATTAGAATCCAGCTGTTTTGTGCACGATGCTGAGCTTATCTGTGCAGAGAGAAGAGTACATTCTTGGGTCTGTGGTAATTAAAATGTGAAAAGATACTTCTGCTTTTAGGGTAAACAATTTTGGGAGTATCTACTCAGCTTAAGAACCTATTCCTTGGAGCGACATTGTGTTGGTAAGGTGAGAGATGGGACAACCATGTTAGCTAACCCAACCACTTCTCCTGGGGATCTGGAATCAGGACCAAGCAAGTCCAGTTCAACCTGGGAGTTCCTCTAACAACAGAGCTATGCTATAGCTATCTTCTAGTGGCTGTGTGAGCAACTGGCCCAGAAGGATGGTCTTCAAGGGAAGAGAAGATGGGAGATAGAGAGGGCAAACTCTATGGTGTCAGGGACTGCCCATAACCTCTCTGGTTTAGTTCTCCTCAAGACTCTGCTGCCTTCCTGCCTCTGGAGTCTATGAAACGGCTGCATCTTAATTTGTAGCACCCTCCTATCCCCACACCTGAAGGTTTCAGTGGAATTGGTGCTTTTACTTGCAACCAACAGTTGTACATAACATGGTTCCTTCTTATCTCAGAAAGGTCATCTTCAGGAGTTGAGCACATCTTATTTTCATTTAGTTTATGGACACATGATCACAGAGGACCATATTTCCCTTCAAATCTTTTCCAAAAGCCAAAGCAATAGAGCTCTCTCTCTCTCTCCTATCTAATACTCAATTGCTAAATCTGGACAGTTTTTCTTTCTTCGGACTCTCAAATCTATCACTCTTATCCATATCTAATGCCATTGATTTTAGGACCTTATTACATCATATTGGTCATTGGCAAAATATATTTCAGTTGGTTGACTTGGTTCTCTTCTCTCCCTTAAGATATAGCCCTGAGGCTTGCTTTCCTTGGGATCCTGTCTAAGTGCTAACATGTCAGGATTTCAGCCACAGAAGTGCTGGGAAGGGGCTAAACCACTGTATCATTTTTCTCTTGCATAACAAATCACTATAAATTAACATCTGAAAATGACACCCACTTAGCATCTCACAGTTCTGTAGTTCAGAAGGCCAACAGACTTGGCAAGGTTCTCAACTGAATGTCTCTGAAGGCCAAAATCAAGGTGTTGGACAGACCAGAGTAGGCTCTTGCTTGGAGGCTCTGAAAGAGGCTCTTCTAAGCCACTCAGGTTGTTGGCAGGACTGAGTTCCTTGTAGCTGTTGGAATGACATCTCCACTTCCTTGCTGTGGTCAGCTGGGGATCACTCTGCTCCAAGAATTCACCCAGGTTCCCTCCCATATGATCTTCAAAGCAGCATCAGTATGTCAAGTCTTTCTTATGCTGCACCTTCTCTGACCTTCCCTCCTACCACCAGCTGGAGAAAGCTCCTTGGTTTTAAATGTTCCATGTGATTTAAAACCCAATGTTCCACCCCTATTGATTTGTATCCTTACTTCCACCTGCAGGATCCCTTTTGCCGTATAATATAGCATCATCCAGGGAATGGTATCTTATAGTCAGCAGTTCTCACACTGGAGATGGGGAGATTGCACAAGGCCAAGGGACTTGGGGGTTGTTCTTAGAATCCAGCCTGCCACACACAGGGTCCTGGGTGGGATTATTCACCTGAGCCACACAGCAGAGGTATGAACTCAGGATTGCTCAGTGAGGGGGCCTGGTGCATGGTCCATGCCTTGCATCAAGGGAAGACTAGGGCCAACACTGGGGCCAAAGGTGATTTTTTGTCACTGTGTGTGATTGTGGGTGGGAGAGCTTGAGGAAGAAGAGGAGGGGACTGTGCCTATGCCATTTGTGAGAGTACAAATAAGTTGGGGTGGGCATCTTCTAATCACATGAGACATTTAAAAGCAAAGAACTTTCTCCAGCTGGTGGCAGGAGGGTGCGGCATGAGGGGAGAGGAGTAGTGGTGGATTACTGGTTATTATCCGAGCCTTATGAACAAAGTGCCAGGTGTGACTCAGAGAATGTTTCCTAGGCCAGAGCCTCTGCAGTCACTCTCCCACCCCTGATTACACATGAGCTTCCCTGCTCTCCTCAGTCTGGCATTTAAAGCCTTTCTTTACAGGCTCCCACTTACATTTCAGCCTGTTTCCCATAAATTCTCCCAAATGCATCTTCTGCTAAGGGTTAGCAGAACTGGCTCCTAGTGAAATTGGTCCATAGTGAAAGGATCGACCCCAGCCACTTATTTCCCAGGAGGCATCACAGATGGTCCTGTTACATTCATGAATTTACAGTGATCTGTAAATTCCAATCTTCAGGCTTGGAAATTTGATTTTGCCACCACATCGAAAGCAGCCTCTACTGGGAGTAGTGCTCAAATGGACATTAATATTTGCTTGCCGTCTGTGTGTCCCTGTGGTGTGGTCTAGTCTTTGCCTTCTCTTCCACTTGCTGGTCTCGGCTACCCCTGGGGTTTCCAGCCTCCCAACTTTGGCTCAGGAGGTATTCCTTCCTGTGTCCTTGCCGGTTCTATACTTTTGCAATGCTTGTAGCAGAAATAGGTGTGTAATTTGCAGGGCTCAGTGCAAAACAAAATGTTGGGCTCTTGTTCAAAAATGCAGAGGGATTTCAAGGTAGCGACTTCAGAGGATTAGAGTGAGCATGGGGTCATGTGTCACTGCCCCCGTTAGTGCTCACAAAGCCAGTCTTCCTTTGTAGGGTCTCCCCAGTTCTCCCCATTCTCGCTTCTGTTCACATTCACACAGCAAATTCTCAAAAAGTGCTTTTGAATGACAGCCGGGATCTCAGATGTACTGGAATGATATGGAGCACTTAAAGGTTCTCCAAATCCACAAGCAGAGCCCTGAGAGGAGTCTCTCTGTGGTTTAATGTGTGCTATAAAGATGATAACTGAGTGTAGGCCGCTTTAAGTAGAAAATAGCACGACTCAGTGCAGGCAGAGTCATGTAGCCTTTGAAATATGCGATAGGTATGGGCCAGAGTCACGGAAGCAGCAAAGAGTAGGGAAACTGCAGAGGCCCTTTCTGGAGCCGCGAGAAAGAGAATGAAATGAAAAAATGAAAAACTTAACCCCAGCTAGTAAACCACATTAGGCTTTGGAAACTTGCTTTTAAGAATTGCCAAAGGCATTCCCCAAATCACTTTGGAGTAAGTTTGGCACCATGGGGCTGAGATGGAGGAGTGGGATGGGGTGGGGTGGGGGTACTGTCCTCAAAACAGCAGCAATCTAATGAGCTTCGATAATTAGCAAGACTGCATTCTGCCATCCTGGCCTGGCAGGACAGTGAGAATTATGAAATGGCTGCTGGCGGATGAATGGGGTTGCCTCTGCCATCTGTCTTCCAAATGATCCTGTAGGTACAGCTATTATTTCAGTCAGACACTGGCAGGCGGGCAATTGTTCACAGGCTCTTTGAAGAATAGCTGCTGTCAAAGGCTTGGTGAGTGTTACGACGTCCCAAAGACCCGTTTTTCAGCTTGTCTTGAGACATTAAAACACAGAGGGGACACAGGGCCTGGGCCTGCCCAGGAGTTCTAAGCGGTCTGTCCCCTCACCTCAGCCACTCTACTCTTCTTCCCACATTTCCTCCCTTGTCTTCCTCACAGCTCCCCTCTTCGTTGAGCCCAGCCCTTTGTCCCCCCCTTCCTCACCTCAGGCTTCTGTTTCGAGCCCACTTCTCCTACCTTTCTCCTTTCTCCCCTCTACTACACAAATATCTTGGGAGAAAATTTATTGTTGCCTCCAAAGGGCCTAGAGTGAGGGGAAGGGAATGAGGAAGGAGAGCTAGGTAGGATGTGCAAAGGGAAGGGAGGCTGCACCCAGACCAACTGCAAACGCCACCAAGGGCACTTGGGAGTCCCTGGGTGGGAGTATCCCAGGGAAGGAGAGATGGAAAGGATCAAGAAATTAGAAAGAAGACACGTAAAAAAAGACACCCTGCATTAAATGTCATGCTAATCCTGGCTAGTAAGTTGGTTGGAAGATAAAAAACAGCTGAAAGAGTCTCATTAAAATCCCCCAACGGTAGGTGTGAACTTGAGCATATTAAACAGATTCCTATAATTTGCTATGCTCATTTTTTTCAGAATTTTAATTTTTACCCCTTTATGGACCAATTTGAGTGACATAATTCGGCCCACATTTGGTTCAATGTGACAGATTCAAAGCACCACACTCGGTTGTCACCTTTGCACTCCTGAGAACCTTTCTAGCACAGACTCAGTTGAGCAGCACCCACTCTTTAACCTCTCATCCAGGGCAGGACATGTCTTTGAAAGGATAGCACCTTGAGAGTCAAGTTCAGGGGTAGAATCCATGATTGCTCTTCAAGTCCTGTAATATGGCAAGACATCTAGAACTCATTCTCTTTTCCCTTCAAGCTTACTTATATTCTTGTATTCTTTCTCCTCAACTCTTCCTCCATTTCTCTTCCTCAGCCCTCCATCCAGCCCACCATTCTTCTCATAAGCATCACTTAAAAATCAAACCAAACTAAAACCAACCAAACACCTTCTCCCCAGCTGTTTCAACTTCAGGAGGTGTCATTCATCAACATCACTGAGTCTCATTAGACACATGCCATTTTTAAACCATGCCAATGCTATGGTTTAAACTTTGGGGGAGTCTAAAGCTCATGATCTGGAAATTTAATCCCAAATGAAACAGTATTCAGCTTGTCCCTGCCATGCTCATGTTGGAATTTACTCCCCAGTGTGGTGTTGGGAGATGGATCCTAGTAGGAGGTGTTTGGGTTGTGAGGGTCGAGTCCAATGGATTGATACCCTCCTGCGGGCATATATGAGGGTCGAGTCCAAAGGATTGATACCCTCCTGTGGGCATGAGTTCTTACGGTCAAGTGGATTAAGTTCTGTGACAGGGGGTTGCTAAAAAGAGTCTGGATGCCCCAGTTTCTCTCTCTTGTTTCTGCTCTCACAATGTGGTGATAGACTTGGTAGCCGAGAGATGATGAGCTCTGTGCAGAGTGAGGAGAAGCCATCTTCTTGAGATGATTTTCAGGGGTGAGAGTGTGGCCTATGTGACGACGGCCAGGCCTGGGAAAACACCCAGAGTGTGAAGCAGTGTTCATTCGCCATCCTGACCGAGCTTGGGGGCGCAGATCTCCAGGCCAAAACTGACTGGAAACTATAGTTAAGGCTTTCTTTTTCTAAATAAAACCCTGCAAAGAAATTTTAGGCCACCATCTTTTGTGGGTTTGCTTATGGAATCAAGGCCTGTGGAGACTTTTAGAAGCTGTTACCTGTCGAGTGCCTACAAAGAAGACTCAGCACTTTCTCCCTCATTGCCGCTTCCTGTTGCTCATACTTTGTAAGGACAATGTACTTAGAGTTCAGCTCTGCCTTCATGTAGAAGCTTCAGCTTCCTTTTGCCTTGACCCTTATTCCTCCTTACAGGGGAGAAAGAGTAAGGGTGGAACCAGAACAGGGGCCTGCAGGAAGCCCAGTGGCATGACAGTGTGGGCTATGGTTCCCATGCCTTCCTCCTTGTGGTGTCCTCAAAGTCTCTCACCCTCACAGCTGGTGAGTAGTGTGTGCGCATGGGCGGCCTCCTGTCAGGGAGAAACGTCGGGGAGCTGAGAGGAACAAAAGCATTAGGCAGCTGGTTTAGACCAGCTCAGCCTTGGGTTTGAGGAACACCATCGTGCCTTCTTCTAGTACTTTCCAAAGGGAAAGTGGGGCCAGGTGGAACACCCCAGAGGGAAGCAGAGATGGCTGCCGGGTCTCCTTTGTCAGGATGACACATGATTCTCAGAGTGGGGAGTTGAGAGCAGAGTCTTCCATCTCTCTGAAAAGACATCCTTGGATCTCATCCTTCTGTCTATGTCTTGTCTCTCCAGAATAACTGACAAATCACCATTCCTTCCACTTTTACCCAGAGAATTTCTAAGACTTTGGCCATTTCTGTGCCCTCTCTCCTCATGACCCTCCTGTTGGGATGGTTCAGTCTCTGTATCTGGGGAGTTGTGTCTGACTCCCTGACTGGTTTCTGAAATTTGGTTCTGGTTGTTTAACATGTCTTCTCAGGTGGGGGAAGATCAGTTTCTCCAATGATCTCCAAATGATTCTCTCCATTGAGAGAATGTTTGCCTCTCAAAAGTTGCCAGGGGTCCCAGGGTGGGCTTTGCCAAGGCTTCCTCAATCCCTTGAAGTGCTCTGAATTTTTTCCCCTGGTAGTAGTCGGTAGTCCAGCTGTCTCCTCCCCTGAGCAGTTGGGACCTGTATCCTACCATTGCCTTTGTGCCACTTACCATGATGGCAAGTACAGTTGAAGTGTCTGGGGTCTCTCTTTATGTTTTGAGGGGAAAAGGAAGTCATGACACCATCTACAGGGATGGGCCTGCAGGGGAGGGTGGTGGTAGATAAAGGAATCCCCTCAGTGTTTGGTAGGAACAGTGGAACACCAGGTCTTAGTGAGAAATCACACCTCCTCGGCACTTGGGACTTCCCAGAGCTCTTTCACATTCCACATCTCACCAGCCTGTGGGGCAGACAGGGGCGGGGGGAGGATTATTTTCTTTTGAAACAGAAAGAACCAGATACAGAAAAATTATGTAGTTTGCCTAAGGCCACAAGGCTAAAGACAAATCCAGGAGACCCTCTGCTAGGAAGTGTCCTAGTTAATTTACTTTTTCAAAAAGAAATGTGTATGGCTTGCAATTTGGTAAAAAAAATTACATAATGCAATATTCAGAGTGATTTAGTGCAATATTTATTTTGAGATTTTGGTGGGAGCAGGTCCACTATTATAGTGTGACCCCTCTTGTCCCAACAGTCCTTTACAATGGACCTAATTATTGTAATAAATAATAGCACTGTGACAACTATGGAAAAACATGGTGTGCTGACAACATAGTTTTCTTTTTTTTTTTTTTTTATAGACAGAGTCTCATTTGATCACCCTCTGTAGAGTGCTGTGAGACAACATAGTTTTTCTAATACCTTCTGTCCTTCTTTTAGTTGAATGCTTCAAGTGCTTCCAGAAAAGGTGTGTTATTATTGATTTACACTGCAGTGAGTTATTAGTTACTTCTTTTTTTTCTCTTTGGGCTATTTTGACTCAATGGTTCTCTTTGAATTACTTTCAATTTTAGTCATTTGGGAATGATTTACTTTTGAGGAAGATCTTCTTGCATCCTTGGAATCATACTGAAAACATCTGTAGAACAGCCTTGAATTTCTTTTTTAAGGAGGGGTATGAATTACTAGCAAAAGGATATGTCAAACAATCTCCTAGACCATAAAATCATTTCTTTCTATCATAGTTAACAATGTACACACTGAGTCCAATTTGTCTCACTTCTCTCTCCTGTTAATTTAGCCTTTTTTGAAATTTATTCCAGAAAGTGGCCACCGCTGGGTGTCTTTTGGCCAAGAGTCCTTTGTCTCAGAGCTGCTATCTATGGAATGTCAAGGCTTTTATATCTCTGGGCCATAAAAATGGTCAGAGAGGCTGGGCAATGTCTTCCCCTGTGCCCAGTGCCAACATGGATTTAAGGAAAGTATGTCCAGTCTACCAGCACCAGCATTGTCTGCTACTCAGTTCTGGGTCCATTGCAGAGAAGTGGCCCACTGCTCAGCTAATGAATTTGAGTTCCTACATCACAGGAGCTAAAGGCTTTGCACTTGTTATTTCATTTAATTCTTACAATAATCTGTGAAGTAGACAATCACCCCCATTTTAAAGCAAAGGGAGAGAGAGTAAATAACGTGCCTAAGGCCATGTACCTGGTCCACTGAGCTGGATTTAAAGCAGGGCAGGGGGACCTTGAACCTCACTGTTAACCACAAGAGTGCTACCTCCAGTAAATCACTACAAGGCAGCAGCGCCCTACCCTATTTCACACCAGTTAAAAGGAGATGTGTTTTATTTTTCCATGAGGGAAGGGGTGGGTAGGGCATAATTCATACATATTGTCTCATTGTCATTCTGTCAAAATGCCAAGGCTTCTTTAATATTGGAAAGTTTCAGACCAATGTAAATGTGTCTATCGGTACAGGTCACTGAAATTTACGGTCTGAAAAAGAAACACCTCCCCTTCCACCTCCCCCCCACCCAGAAATAAGACACTGTACTAAGAATAAAATGACATGTTCAATAAAATAATCCTCCCCCCGCCCCTGTCTGCCTCACAGGCTGGTGAGATGTGGAATGTGAAAGAGCTCTGGGAAGTCCCAAGTGCCGAGGAGGTGTGAGTTCTCACTAAGACCTGGTGTTCCACTGTTCCTACCAAACACTGAGGGGATTCCTTTATCTACCACCACCCTCCCCTGCAGGCCCATCCCTGTAGATGGTGTCATGACTTCCTTTTCCCCTCAACCAGTTTTTCTCCCTGGGGCATTGAAAAAAAGGATTGGTTTTAAGGAAAACCAACAGAAAGCTTGAGGTTTCAATTGCCAAGGATGCAGCATTGTAATTGAACGGATTATTGGTGTATATGGTCAGGACATATAACGGGAATTTCTTCAGAAATTGTGGATCATCCGAGTCATGGTTTAGATCTCAGGGTAAAGCTCAGAGAATTCATAGGCTCATTTTTCTTTTTCCCATGTTATCTGACATAGTGGCAAAGCAATTGGGATACAATGTCATGGGACAAAGGCTCCAGATCTACTCTTGACAAGTGACACATGGAACTTGCAGGGCCAGAAATTCCTGTCCAGCTTCTCACACATCTAAGTCTGGATGTGTGATGAGGCCAGGCGCCATATAAATAGGCATCCTTAGGCTGGCTGACCATGTGAAAAGCAGGGGAAAAAAAGAATAAAAAACTTCATCTGAAACAATCAATAGCATTTAAAATATCTAACAGACAAAATGTGAGAGCAGTAACAGCAGACATAGCAACCAACTGGGAATCACTTAGTCTGTCCCTTGGTGCCTTTAGGCTGAAGGAGGCAAGGCTATTTTGTCCCCCACTCTTTTTGCATCCCACCTAGTGCAGGTGGGCAGTGGGACAGGTCATTGAAGCGAACCCCATGAAGAGCTGTGATGCTCAGGGCCATGACTCATCAGCACAAACAAGAAAATATGGAAGAAAACTTTAGGGGAGGGAAGTGAGGAGGGAGGAAGGAGTTAAAAAACAACTCAGGGAACACAAAGGCTCCCGGTAAGACCCAAGGGAGAAGATAATAGGGGTCAGGACAGGTCACACTGTAGCAGCAGTACAGCTTAAATGCACATTACATTTAATTTCCTTGACAGCTTTAATTTGCCGCTTTAAATCTAGGAAGCATCTGGGGAAGCCAGGTGGCCTACCATCCGGGGCCAGGTGAAGTCTTTTTTTTTTTTTCTTTACAAAAGACAAGATGACCTGAGACATCCAAAGGCAAATGGAGTAAAATGTGTATATTTCTAACAGCTCCCTGGTTGGTTGTGACAGGCAGCCAGAGTGGGGGGCTGCCCTGAGATACTATAAACCCACATTTTAGTTGTGGGTAACACCTCAAGGTGAGCTAAAGCAGGATCTAAGATGGGCCGTGAAGCAAGGAGAAGGTCATGCAAGGGACAAAACAGACTTCCCAAAAGGCAATTTCTGGATTTTTAAAAAGCAAATCAGAAGAAAATCCATCCTTTGTACCATCTTATTAAAGGGACTGTTAGTGTATTACATGTAGAGATGGAAAGTGAGACACGCCTCGTAGGTGGATGTGCTCTTTTTCTAAGTCTCTTATGTCCTTGCTTCTTTTCATGCTCTGGTCATAGCTCATCTCGGGCATTTCCAGTTTCACTGACCCTAGGGAGTACTGTCTCCTGCTCACCCTTGTCCAAATGGGCAAGAGGCTTCATGCAGTGACTTCAGGGGGTTACCTAGGAGCACAGCACAGCTTTACCCTCGATGCCAGCTGTGCGTGTGCCTGTGAACATGCACACACATCTAGGTACCACCCAGGCTAGCCTATGCCGTGGTGGGGTGGGGGGCACAGCATGGGTAGCAAGAAATAGTATTCGGAATTTCGTTTGGTTTTAAAATTTAATTCTGGTATTTCCTACCATCACTCCTTTTCTTCTGTCTACCCTCCCCCACCACACCTGTCCCAATCTCCCTGTTTAGGCCAATGATTATGATAAGCCAAGAGTTTTTCCTGAGTATGTTCCCATTCAAAGCAAGAGAAAGGCACCATTTATTCCTTTAAAAACACTTTTCATATTAATACTCCCATTAAACATAAGAATTGGCTGTAGTATAATTGCTAATAAAAACCATATTAAGAAAAAACATCATCTTTGCAAGGCATTCTGCTTATAATTTAGTTCACAAGAGCAGGTGCTTTTAAATGCATAATTAACTTAAGGCTGCGTCCTCCTCTGGCCAAACTGTGTCTATCCATTCTTCTCTGAAAAGTGGAGACTGCAGTCTCTCTCCCACCTGCAATCCTCCCAGGACATATTTCTAAGTCCTGTCTTCTTTACCGAGTATCCATGCCAACCCAGAGATGGCTGCTCTGCTACAGTAGTCGCTGAAGTCACTTCCCTCACAAACAAATGGAGCAAGGAGGAAATAAGTTGCATTTGCTTTTCCATAAAAATAAATCGACATAATATGAGCCAGTCTTCCCTGCAATTTAGCAAGGCATGAAACTAGTCTGCTGAATGAGGGTACATGCCATAATAAGTACTTAAGCTGAGCACATCACTGACATTAATAGTCACAGACTGGTGACTATTAATTGGCTTAATTGCTTCACCTATGAGAAGGAAAAAAATATTTAAAACTTTTGCTGGATAGACACCCATTGTCTAGATTAAGGTTAGCACCTTAGTCTTTTTTATAGTTCAAGTTTTTGGTTATAATGTTTACACTGAAACTTACTATCATGCTAATCCTAGTTCTGTGGTCTCCATTGAGGCATACCAGATTTTCCCATTAGTATCTAAAATGTGGTGATGTGTATCTACTTGGTAGCATTTTACAGTTGCACAAATAACTGAAAGAAACAAACTTTCATCACAGTTAAAATATTTAATGACAAAATCAGGGTTTGCTGTAGTAGTGAATCCACAGAGCAGGTGTTATTTGTCTCTAAATAAAACAAAAATTGTACTTGACATCTTAGAGAACTTCTGAATAACTGTAACAGACATCAGCAATGTTACGATTCTGAAAATGAAGAGCAAAACCTATCTTTAATATCCTTTATATAGGGCATCCTGCAAATAGTTTTACATAAATACACAAACTTTGCTAGCCACAAAAGTAGTATTAAAACAGATTTCACTGTAATTTTAAGTCTAACACATCATCTTAACTTTTTAAGAGCTTAAAAAAAGTTAACTACTGGTCTTGTTACATTTTACAAATACATTCTTTAATATGAAACATTAACCTGAATAACTGCATACTTCCTGTACACAGATATCTAATAACACTACTGAGGAAGACTATAGCTATTTTCCAGGAAGAAGTGGTAACACTGGAAAGTTTCTTTTCTTTATGTTGTCAATGCAATTTGAGATGTTTCTCACAGAAACACAGTATCCCCCAAGTTCATAGTGAAGTGCTGAAATAAAACTGAAATTCAATGTCTTCTAGCAAGCCCAACCAAATTGGTTCTAAATGATGTGACTTATTTTAGCAGTTTTATCTCAGTTAGATTGTAATAATATCGGGAATGCAGCACCTCCAACAAAAGTATAGCAAAGAACATCATACAAAGGTCTTCATAAACATCATACAGTGTGTTGTCCCTCTGCAAGTGGCTGTGAGGTAAGGGGCGGGGGCAGGGAGTGCTGTGACGGCCTCTTTGCTGGTGGAGGCCTGGGCAGGATTTGGACACAAGGGAGGTCAAGGGCCTGAGCCATTTTTCTAACCCAGGCTATTTCCCAGCAAGAGTTAAGTCTAAAAGCATAAACAGAGAGTGAGGGCGGGGGCGGAATATTGTTATATGTAAAGAATAACTGTCACAATTCTACCAGGGAGGAAAGATCTCTGATTTCACAGCATGCTGTGACCTCACCTTCTGCTACTTCAGAAGCAGCTTCCTAAACACCATTGTTAGATAGTTGGCAACCAATTTTATTCTTGACTTTGACCGATTGTCAAGGGGTTTAGATTTACCCTTTCAATTATTTATACCAAATATCTTTCTCTGAAACCAGAATCCAATTTGGGAAGATGAATATGTGTGTGTGTGTTTGTTTTCTGAACTGAGGTCTGCAAACAAAATCTGGTTGGAGTGCTATTTGGGGCTTTAAAAATTACATAAAGTCTTCTAACGATACTGAGCAAATGGCATGTTTTTCCTTCTTTGAAGTTTTAAGACACCGAAAGGACAAAATATTAAACTTATATAGTTTACCATGTAAATTGTACAGAGTTTTCTTGAATAGGATCATCCTTCTAAGAGGATTCAGAAATTTGCAGCAAATCCCTTCTCCCTTTTGACATGCATTGCCTACAATATTTTTTCCCCTCAATAGACTTTCTGTCTTCTTGGGAATGCTTTATCAGGAGAATTTAAGCTGTTTAATTAAATGAGCATTAATGATCCAAAAGTCATCTTATGCTGCCATGTAAGAGGCAGCGTACACATAGACTGAATTGGCTCAGTGGGTAGGAAGGGGGACCTACCAAGTGGACCCCCCAAGAAGGGGGTCCTGGAGATTCAGGAAGCTTAAGAATCAATGCACCGTGGGGGAAGGCTGACAACCTGCCAGGGATGTGAAGCCCACCTCCCTTTTCATTAAGAAAAAGGATAGCTTTTTTAGGCTTAGTATTATTAATGCTCTAGGAAATAAAACTTCTAGACCAGTGGTTCTCAATCTTCCTAAATCCACAACCCTTTAATACAGTTCATGTTACAGTGACCCTCACATGAGGAGCGGTGTCTCGGTTCCTAAGACCATCGGAAATAGGTGTTTTCCAATGGTCTTAGGTGACCCCTGTAAAAGGGGAAAGTGTTGTTTGACCCCTAAAGGGGTTGTGACCCACAGGTTGAGAACCGCAGTTCTAGACTCTGAATCCAGTATTATCTTGAGTAACAGAAGATCAGAAGGTGTGTGACCAACTTTATTTAATCTGCCTGTAATGTAAAGGTGTCACGACTGCGGTGTTTATGTCATACCTGGCAAGTTGCAATTGCCATGAAATGCAATTTGTAAAGAAACTCAAGTGTTCAATCACATTAAATAAACAAACAGCAACAACAATGTCACAACCTCCAAAAACTCAGATACCAAGAAATTGAAGGCCCTTTCCCAAGGACATTGTGAGGTTGTCTCTAAAATAGGCACGACTTCGTGAGACAAAAGATTGTAAATGTGGTATGTTTTCACATTGACATGGACCTTTACTTGGACAAATCAATTTTTGATAAAAATACAACCTTTCAATAGCAGCTATCATAATTGGGACAATGACAAAAGAGACAAACATCCGTGCATATACAGGAGGGTTTTAAATAGGTTTCTCCTTAGGTCTGTATTCTCAAATTTTTTATCCTTCATATGATAATTCCAAATAACCAGCCTGAAAGCAATAGCAGCAGTACTGAAGCTGCAGCTCAGAAAGAAGATTTCTATCTGTGACTCTGATTTGTTTTTGTGAATGCTAGTGATGGTTCATGCAAAAGATTACTGCATAAAGGGCAAAATCTAAGATTGCTATTTCTCCTGATAAATCCAATTGTTTTCCATAATGTAGAATTTTAACCTTCACATTAGGAGCTTGGAGAGTGAATGAACCTGATCACTGCTTCAGTTTTATTTTCATCCAGGAACAATAACATCTGATGTCACCACATTAAAATGTCTTCCTGCTTAGTATCAGGGGAAAAAGCTACATTGCCAACTTCGACTGAGCCCCATTTATCATTTGGTCCAAATTTCACATTCAAACTATTAAGAAAAATGTTTGAACAGGGAAATACATTCAGAGACACATATGCACGCACACGCCCGGGAGTAAGAAACCAAACCCAAATGAAGCTGATGCTATTGTAGCACTTCTTAGCAAGATCATTAGGGAAATGCAAAAAGACAAGACGTTTTCTTACATATTAACATTTGAAAAACAAAAAAACTAGACACGTCCAAATATTGGGGGGGGGGGGGAAGAAGAAGCAAGCCGAGGTCCAGAATTCTTGTAAAAACTGCTGAACAAACTCTTCCATTTCTCTTCAGGGGTTCACCAGGATAGGCAGTTTCTTAACATTTGTGCTTCATGGCAAGCTAAGGAGAGAGAAAGAAAAGTAAGGCCTCGTTGGCAGGAGACTTCACTGTGTTGCCTCCTCTCCACATCACAGTGAGAAGCAGCACCGAGACTCTCCCTAGGCAGATCTCGCCTTGCCATGGCTATTTACAGTGGCACCTGCTAACATGCAATGTGCTCTCCAGCAGTTCCCTGAACCTGCGTGCAGTGCTCTTGCTTACGGAGATGGTATCTGTGTCCAAGGGGGAGAGAATGCTGTGCAGTGCCTTTTCTGCCCACTGGGGGAACAAGTGGAAAACCCAATGCACAGGCACAATGAGCCACCTGCCCCAGGAACAGCTGGAGTTCCCAGGTCACTAGTTACCCAGGAGAAGCAACACTTTAGAAATGTAAGTATTTACTGACATCTCATGAAGTATGAAAACTCAACAGTTTGCAGAGAGTCAATCTGCAGTAATCTATTGAGAATCCAGCCTGGACATTCTACCAAGTCTAAAGCACTCGACAATTTAATCATGTTTTTGACTCGTGCTTCATAGTAGACCAGATCCAGACTTTAACTTACTTCCGCCAACCGCTGGTGTTTAAGAAATGAGGTCCATTAAAATGGCGGGAGTTTATAAAGGGTAACATCAAATACTGTGTCATTCAATAATTTCCCCAACCTAGCTGGAGCTCTTTTTTTTTTTTTGAGACTGAGTCTCATGCTGTTGTGCTGGGTAGAGTGCTGTGGAGTCACAGCTCACAGCAATTTCAAACTCTTGGGCTTTTGCTTCTGCCTCCCAAGTAGCTGGGACTACAGGTGCCCGCTTGTACAATGCCTGGCTATTTTTTTGCTGCAGTTGTCATTGTTGTTGTTTTAGCTGGCCTAGGACGCGTTTGAACCCGCCAGCCTCGGTGTATGTGGCCGGCACCTTACCCACTCAACCACGGGCGCCGCCAAGCTGGATCTCTTGATGATGCATTTATGGAAATTATTTACAGGCATAGAGCATAAAATTAAATCTGTGTTTGGTTTTCTTAGCCAGATTTTTTCTACGGAGTCCGTACACTGGTGTGAGCCAGAAGACAAAGCAGAGGCTGAATTGTAATTCTTCATGTTTGGGGATTAATTCCTGCGAGTGAGGCTGGGAGTGACTGGGGTTAGGATTCTGTGGTTCAGAAATCCTTTGAACAGGTAATGACTTTGTAGAAGTCCCTGTCATCCGATGCTGACCAGGCTGCCTGCCTTTTATGAATTACAAGCTGGAGCCCACCGCCTCTGCCCAGCAGAGCTCTGCTCTTCCTGGAAGACGTCAATGACCCACGACTCCAGAAAAACTCAGGACAATCTGAGTCTTCCCTTTCTCTTCCTGATGTCTTCAACAAAGAAGGTGTAACCCTGGGGCTGCCATCTCAGTGAGGCCACCAGCAGAAGTAGCACCAACATTCACAGGCAGTGCCTTGGCCAGGCCTGCATGTGATGGGGAGGCCTGGGGAGCCAGTCCTTATATGGATTCATTTTCACTTGGGAAACCTCAGCTGAAAGAGCTCCTGTCACTTCTGTCTGGTGATGGCAGTGATACCTCCAGAGAACTGTGGCAGTGCTCATTGCTGACAGTTGTCACCTGTTGGACACCATGTGAAATTCTGAATGTGCCCAGCCTGCCATGGTGAGTATTGTGGGCTTTTGCCAAGAGGGGCAGAGGTGGCTAATGACTCCTGACCTCAATGAGTTTCCAGTCCAGGAAACGGCTGGTGCAAATGGCAGGGCCAGGCCTCTACCTCAGATCTATGCCACCCTTGGCCATGCTGTGAGTGCCACTACTCTTGTGTGGTCCCCGCTTCTTGCTCTGCCTCTAGTTCTTATACATTATTCAGCAATGTGGACCATCAAATCAACACAGAGTTGTTAAGTGTTGTGCATAATAAATACCAACCATAAATATTTGATCAGTGCTGCTGTTCTGGTAGTCACTAAGCTGTTAACTTTCTAATAATGGGATTGCGCCAACTTACTCTCCGCCATTAACCTTCAGCAGTGATTGTGCTGCTGCTCAAACCAGACCCCAGGTACCATGACAGTGGGTCTGGACTAGAGCTAAGGGAATCCCCTGCACCAGGACCAGCGAGGTTTTGCAGAAATACAGCTGGATTGGACATTTTGCTACTTGAGGTGTTGCCGTGGTCTGAATGTTCTACTCTCTCCCACCCTCCCAAATTCATAGGTTGAAACCTAATCCCTACGGTGATGTTATCAGAAGGACGGGCCTTTGGGAAGTGACTGTGTACTGTCCTTGTGAATGAGATTAGTGCTCTTATAAGAAGGCTGGAGAGACCCTATCCACGTGAGGACATGGTGAGAAGGTACCACCTGCAAACCAGGAAGCAGCCCTCACTAGACACTGAATCTGTGAGTGACTTGATCTTAGACTTTGCAGCCTCCAGAACTATGAGGAACAAATTTCTGCTGTTTGTAAGCACCTAATTTGTGGCATTTTGTTATAGCAGCCTGAACAGACTAAGAAAGTAGCATCATTCTAGTTTTTAAAAAAATTCCCTAGGAATTAGGAGCTTTAGAATATGGAAGGCAGGAAGGCAGAGCAGAAAGGGCACTGGGTTAACCAAGGTCAGGACACCTGCTGCTACAAACCTGCCCTATGACCTTGAGCTCTGAAGGTGTGGCTGCTCCGTACCTCAGCTTCCTCATATTTCTGTAAAAGTGTCCAACCTCAAATGGCCATGGATGAATTTATGTGACAGAGTTCCTAATGCAGTTTAAAATGACCTTTTGGTATATTTTGTTTTCTTCATATCTCATGAGAAGCTTTCTCTTTCAGTGCTATGTAACCCACTCTGCACCTAAATAATGATTTAAAAAAATCATGACTGAAACGAGGGAGATACTTTAAGAGACCTGAGTTCTTGAAGTCTCTTCTGGCCTAATGACCCAAGGGAAGCAGTTGACTCAGGATGGACAGAGACAGCCCTTCACTTCCAGGGAGAGAAGTGCCCCATACCTGTCCTTTCCCCGCAGATGTGGGCTTGTGGAAAACAAGGCAGATCAATGTTCTTTTCTGTGAGAAGTGTCATCTGAGGATGCCTAGGTGTGGGTAATGCTTTTGCCTGCTGACTCACTGCCCGTGGCGGGGCCATCAAAGCATTGCCACGCCATAACGTTGTGATTTCTGGGGCAGGGAGGTGAGCAGGCTTCTGTGGTTGACTTGCACTTTCCTAAGAGCTGGGACTGTGCCAAGCCTATGGCTCAGGAAGGAACCACACTTCTGCCAGCTGGGTTAACTAGTCCTGGAGGGTGAGCGGAGAAGGATCATCATCCTGCTCTGTAGAGGACAAGCATCTATATATTTATTATCTTTAAGGCAGCATTGTACAAAAGTGGTCCATTCACTCCTGGATCATTGCAGGAGACCTGGGAAAAGCTAGAAGGTCAAAGATCCTTTTAGAAATGTGTGCCATACTTTCCAGCCAGGCTTGGGTGTCCTTATTATCCAGGGGCTAGAAGAAACTGTCGCCTGGAATTGCTGTGCTCTGTCCAAGACTCCACCATGTGCACTGTGACTCCACTTGTAGACACAGCCCTCTCTTTATGAGTCTACAGAGCCACACTTGCCGCGAGTGTGGGGTGGGGGTGAGGGGAAGGACCTGGATTCCATCTCTGAACTCTCCCTTCACCAGCAGGTCTGGCTGGGACCTGGCCAGTGAAATGACCTCTTCATGGCCTGCTTATTTGAGCAGGTTCAAATCAGGAATTCCAGTCCCTGGGAAAACAGCTGCACCTTATCTAAAGAGGTCAGCCTGCTGGTTGGGAATATCGCCAATGGTAGTGATTCACAGGAACACATCCCAGTTTTGGAAGTCTGCAAGTCTGTCTGTGACACCATCTCTCTCCTATTCTCTCATACACACTAACAGATACCAGCAGCACCCCCCGCACTGCCCTTGAGAACACTTACAGGAGAAGAAACTAAAATAAATACAAACTGCCCTGCCTCAGCCCTCTCTACTGAAATCAGGTAACTATCTGGCACAGATTCTCACCCTGGTCAAGCCAGAGGCCCCTTTCTTTGCCTTCAGTGGCCTCTTAACTTTCTGTTCTAACAGTTCGTACTCTGAGGACCACTCAGTCTGTGTTTGTATAGCATCAATATTTAGTGGAAGCCCACCCACCCCACTTTCCCTTAGTCTGGAAGGCACAAAATCTTTACCTCCATTTCTTCCTTATCCTTATGTTCAGGACACTCAGGTGCCAGTAAGGATTCCCTAGCCCCTCTGCAGCACCCATTATGTGACTAAACAGGGCAGGTTCAGCAGAAAGGACTGTTACAGAAATAATTACAAATAATAGAATTCAAATGTGTATGTGTGACATACTGTGCTCAGAACTTTGAACTCATTCAATTTTCTCAAACACCCTAGGAGGTAGGTATTATTATTAATTAGCTCTACTTTACCGATGAAGGAACTGAGGCTTAGCAAAATTAAGTATTGCCTAAGGTCACCAAGATGGTAAATTATAGAGCTGGATTCAAATACAAGATACTAACTATTACGCCATATTGCTTTCCTAGCTACCTAACAAACTTGGCCACAAAATGAGGGAAACAGGACTTGCAAGGCCAAGAATTCAGGCCATCTGGTTAGTTTGTCCAATCCAGTGTTTATACAACCCCTTTGAGAGGGACGCCTCTAAGGGCGACATCCAGGTATTGTCTGCTCCACTCTGGGAAGAGTGATTTCACAGTCTCCCTCGGTAACCTGGTTCATGGTTTAGTCATTAACCTGAACTCTTGTTTTAGCAGAATTTTATCAGTGCACTATCAATTGCTCTGTTCTGTGTGGGAAGACATGAAAGATAATTGCCTGTACTATCACCCTTTCCAGGCTTGAAGACAGTTATAAAATTATTCCCTTTAGCCTGCTCTTGCCTAACTCAATACTTCATGTTTCCCCAAATTTCCACTGTCCATTCCATTCAAATCACTCAAGTTCCTGTTGTTATAAATGAAGCTTACCATTTATAATGAATTCTAGCATTTTCATTTCATCAGTATCTCTGTATTACAAAGGGAGAAGGGATCAAGGAAACCTGAAATCTGGGTTCACCCTCTACAACAACCATAGCAATCTGAGGTTCCAGCCTCCAGCACTGCTGCCTGCATTTTCAGACAGATCTGGCCTATTTTCCTCCACAGAACTCCAAATGGGCCCCATATGGAGCATTGCAATAAGACCTTTTCTCAACAGAGAATCAATGAGATAACCAGACGTATCTGCGCAAAGCGGATGCAGGAAGCCCCCGCTGGAGTCAGATCCCAGTTGTCTGAGTGCGAGCTTCCAGAGAGGCCACCTTGCCTCAGCTGGGGAGACTTCCTTCACTGCTTTTTAGGTTATCCATTCTTGTTTCTTCAGCAGAAGTGGGGTTTCTGTTAAAGCCAATTAATTTTTTTACCCAAAGGTGACCTGAAAAGCATATCTGAAGGGCCAGATCCTGACTCTGACATACGAACACAAGTCATCAACAGACACTGTTTCTGGAAATCTAAATTCAAATCAACCAGAAAAGAACTGCCCTTTGATCTGAGCACAAGAACAGTAATAAATCCGCTTTATCACCTGAACAACAGGGTCTCTGTTTCTTTTGGTTTGTGACTGTCTTAGATAGCTGGCTGCCAGTAAAAACTCCTCTTTTCCCTCCTGAAAGGCACATTCTTAGTGACTCTGTGAATGTGGAGTGCACGCTCAGTCCTGGGGAAACGCCATTCTCGGGGTTCAGAGGGAATCTTGTCAGCAGTTCAGCACCAGTCAAGCCTAGAGTTAAAGAACTGAGACCCTGAAATAACCACTGGCCCCTCTCAGAAGGAAAACCACCTCAGAGGAGCACTGTGCTCTGGGGCTCGGGTTTGCTTTGCACCTGGCGAAGACATAGCAGAGGGTACTAGACTTGGGACGGCAAGGGGACAGGATGGAAAAGCAACACCAACAGCCTGAAGTCCTGCGTGTGTGGGCCAACAGAAAGGGATATTCTAAGACCTGACTTCTTTTTTTCCACCCTTATCCTGTGTCCTGAAACTTGAACCCTGGGCGGGAGCTAAAGATGATCCATATTTCCGGAAAATCCAAGGTCAAAAGGTCAGACATAGGGGTTAGGCCATCAGAAAAGAGATAACCACCAAAACCAGGCGCAAGAAGCAATTTTTCATGACTCTGGCATTTAGAAAGCAGCAGATGGGAATTATGTAAAGGGGCAGAAAAGACAAAGCTTGATTTTTCATCTCCTAGCATGGAAAATATTGAGATAAACTTTCTCAGCACTGTAGTTCCCGACAAGCAAGAGCTGAGACCCCTGCCCCTTTGCTGGCCCACCTTGTGTGCAGTTTCTGCAAACTGCTGGGCGCTGTTCTTCAATTCTTCTGTCTTCTCCTCTGCTCGTCCTAACCGCTCCCCGCGCTCATTCAAGGCCTGGCTTGCCTTTTGTACAGCGCTGGTCACACTGTCAGCAGCTGAATGGAGGATGCTGTTTCCTGAAAGAAGGACAGTGAGAGCATGAGAAGCCGGCTCTACCCACCTGTGGGACCAGACCCTGACAGCAGGAAGTGCCCTCTAAGAGGAGGGCAGGTTACACCAGAAAAGGCCTCCTGCCTAGAGTCCAGGAAACCAGTCATTTCCTCTGATTTGGTCTGACTGACTCTCTTGCAGCAAGAACCCCCCACTGACTGTAGGACCTGGCAAATCCTGAATGCTTCTCTATATTCCTATCACCGACATGCTGGACCTTTCCCTTCTGGCACCATGCTATCTGGTGAGACTCAAAAGGACATTGTCTATTGGATTTAGGACCTGGTTAGGAAAGGTAAATTCTGACAAGTTCACAGAACTATGCAATTTCAATGAGACACACCTGGATCTTATGTGCATTTTCTTTTGACCTGTGGTTTAAGGGAATACCACAGGAAAAATGGGCCACAGAACCTTTCTAGATATAATGTTCTATATTCTTTCAACTCTTCCCCTCACTTTACCCCTTCATCCAGCAAGTAAGCAATACCACCAAGTGCACAGCTCCATGTCAGAGTTGTGAGTTAGCCTCAAACTGCACAGCTGATGTGTTGGCTCCCAACCTTGAATGCTGGACCATGGCTTGGATGACTGGGCCTCCTTGTTTCTCATCTCTACAAAGTTGAGCCTCAGCACTGAACTTAATCTAGCAGGTAAAAAAATGGTTATGGAAACCAGCCCTTGAAGAAACCTGGCTGAAACTCCTCCTAAACTCAGGAGTGATGACACTGAACAAGTTGAAAACCATCTCCTCTCAAAGGGTCATGCATCCCGGGCATCCCATTGGCTACAACTGGGCAGCAAAATTCCATAGTGAAGAAGTTGCAGATGTATAAGCCACTGAGAACTTGCAACTTGCAAAATGACAACTCAAGGATGATTTATAGCTGTATTTTGTTAACATTGAGTGGAAGATAGTTAATGGCATTTTATACAATAGCTTTATGTCTTTGAATAAGTTTATTACATCATTTAACTTTGTACCTAGGATGGATACATCTAGCCAGACAGCTTTTAATAGAAATGCAATTTTTACTGTTCTCAACTGCAAAGGCTTCCTCATTTCTCCTCTGTGGGAACAGCTCTGCGGTTTGTGTAAAAGGATCTCAGGTAAAGAAAGTGCCTGGCCCAGAGGAAGCACTTAGTAAATGGTTTTCCATTTTTCTTCTTTAAGGATGGATTTCAAGGGCTTCCACTATGCACCAAGGAAAGGAGAATGGGGTTACCTCAGTGTTACTCAACTGCATCAGGCACTATATAAACCAAGATAAATTAGCAGAAAGAGGGAGCAAAGGAGGTGCAGCCCCAAAGAAATCTGGCTGAATGCAAGAGTTAGGATGCAAGGTCAGGGTCTTCAGAACAGATTTAGGAGGGGACATTTTACTGCTTTCACATTTTACTCATGACTATGATGGTAGCCAACTGCCACTGCCTGCTATGTGGCTAGCATTTTGCAATCATAAGGGACCTTAATAAATATTACATCATTTGATTGTCAAAATTCTACTGACAAGACTGAGCCTGGTAGAGAGAGGTTAATAGGCTTGCACAAGACCTTATCCCCAGGGCAGTGACATGGCCAGGACCTGGTTTTCTAATGACTTTTTCTTATTCTGTCCCTTCTTTGTAGGTATGGTGTTGGTCCGGGGAAAGAATCACTAGGACACAATTGTGGGCAAACTTGCACACAGGCAGGTTTTGATGGGTTATTTTCCAAGGTTAACAACTGATCGTTTCTGTCCTCAAGGTACTCCTTTTGGTAAATTGGGAGGTATTGCCCCTGTCGCACTGCAAGTCAGGTGTTCAAGAAGGAAAAGGCCAATGGGTAGAATGGGAAACTGGAAAATGGACTGGAAGGTGCAGGGGCGTGGGGAAGTGCACAAGAAAATCTCCTTTTCCTGCTTCCTTATATATACACACAGGTTAGCCAACAAAGGATAGGGAAAAGATGGGGCACAGATCTGCAAGTTCATAGTTAGGAAAAGTTGCACTAAATCAAGAGAATTTTAGAATTAGATGCCACAAAATTACGAGTGAATATAACCAAGACCTGTCTTTTCCCACTGGAATTGACTCACATGATCTCCTAAAAGTTACACACATCTGTTTTTCTGGAATGAACTCTGTACACATAAGCACACTGCTTTCTTGCTGTGGCTTCCTT
This sequence comes from Perodicticus potto, assembly GCA_963574655.1. NCBI lineage: Eukaryota > Metazoa > Chordata > Mammalia > Primates > Lorisidae > Perodicticus > Perodicticus potto. Next base: position 7,943 of record CAUYRH010121276.1, on the reverse strand, counting down.
GAATTTCATCTTGTGTATGCTGCCAGGTAACACTGTGACCAAAAGTTCAGTACTTCTTGTGACTTCCTTTGAATTTCATCTTGTGCATGATGCCAGGTAATACTGTGACCAAAAGTTTGGTGCTTGTCCAAGAGGCTGAATGAAGAATGAGGACAAGTGGTTCAAGGAAAAGGAAAGAGAAGTTTACTAATTTGTTAGCAAATATGGAGGCTGGAAAACTCTTATCTTAAAGAACCACTGTCTTCCTTTAAGTAGAAAAACAGTGTTTTTAAACCGGATTTTTAGTTTTGGGTTATTGTTGTTTAGTGTCTGTGATGAAGATGATCTCATGACCTCTGTCCTAATAATTCTGTTGAACCATCTCTTGTGGTTTAAGATACTAGAAAACAAAGAAGAAAGAACACTCCTCTGCCCCTCTGCTTACTGGTCTTGGGCAGGAACGTAGGTTTTAATTCCTCAAAAAGGGTGAGGGATTTTAAAAAGACAACTCATAAAATATTTGTCCTTGTTTGGGTCCTTACTTCTGTTACAACACCACACCCAGTTTTCTATGATGTTGCTTAGCCAATAGTGATAGGTTATAATTGAAAGGAAACTAAACGCTGTCTTCACTATTCAAAGATGACACTGCTGACTGCTATCAATAGGAAATCCACTTTTAGTTATTTTTAGGTATATGAATGAATTTCAACAAATCTCATTCCCTCAATTGGAAAGACCTCTCCCAATGTCATTTCTACCCACGTCAGCCCCAGTTAAATTCCATCAATGTTTTCAAGTGTCAAGTCAATTCCATTTCCATCTCTATAACTACTAACTATATCCTTGGGCGCTTAATCAAGTATAATCATGGGCAACTCTTCTTCTACTTGACTTCTTCACTGAAGATGCAATGATTTCCCAGCTGGATTACAAGTTCCCTGAGTGTGCCATTTTTCTCTGTTGACCCACACTATAAATCAATAATCTTTCTTTTCTTTTGAAGAAGATGTTCTGTTCACTTACTTTCTTCTCTCTGGGATCCTCTTCCTCCTACTACAATCCCAGGGATTTGTCCCATGCTCTCTTCTCTTTTGCTCTCTACACACATTCCCTGGGGCAATCTCACCCAACTCATGGCTCCAATGCCCAAATCCTTATCTTGTACTAGGTTGTGCTTTTGAGCTCTAGACCCATGTGTTTTCTTACTGGACAACTCTAACTGAATGACCCAGTCATCTCGACTCAGTACATCTAACCCTGACCTCATTATCTTTTCCTTCACATCTGCTTTTCTTTGGGGGGGGGGTTCCTTCTCAGTGAATAAGCCCATTATCTGCCAAGGTCTTAATCCAACCAGAAATCTGGGAGTTTAGTTTATATTCTTCCCTCATTTTAATGTCATACAACTAAAAGTCATCTCTTCAATAGCATTCCAATCTACCTGCTTTACCATGCTCATTACCTTACACACACACACACACACAACCTTTACTACATCTCTGAGTGACCAGAAATTGCTGGTTCAAAGAACAAACATATTTGAAGCTCTTGGTGTACGCTGAAAATTGCTTCCCTAGAAGATTAATTTAACATTTCAAATTATGTTGACCCAACTGATTGAGAGAGTGATGTTATTAATATGATTTTCAGGTTTTTCCTCTGAAAAACATAGGTCATGCCATTCACCTCACATGGAGATGAAGATACAGTGCTTGCAAGTGCTTGAGGGAAGTCTGTCCCTCCATCTCCCTTAAGACCATATCTGCTAACTTTGGAACTTTGGACAAGTGGCATAATCCCACCCAATTCCACTGTAGGTCTCCCTTCCTTCCTAAGGGCTGTGAGGCTTGCAGAAGATACTCATCAGGTATCTTTGTATATTCTACTGTGTGTAGCACACTGTGCTGCTCAGACAGGAAGCTGAACATATTCATTACATCAAAGCGTGCTTCGTAAATAGGACTCCTAACTCGAAAATTGGGGCCCATTATATTGAACTGAGTTAAATCTGAAAATAAAGCAGTGTCTGGAGGCAGATAGCCTAGTAATTTTCTCCAAATAGACAGGATGCACATTAATACCCAAATTTATTCTAGCAGTCTGAGAAGCTGTCAACTAGAGCAAATAAAGTCAACTAATTTTTGAAAAAGTCTCTGGAGAACAGAGCAGAGGCCAAATTGCCTCATTGATGTTGCCTTCACATCAGTTCTACCTAATGTTTGTTTTAAAAAAATATGTGCTGGTATCTTTTAGGTCAAGTGATTTAGAATATTTTATTGAGAGAGTAATTTGAGATAGAGCTATAACATCGTATTTAGTCACTGTCAGAAGATATACTTAAAGGAAATGTCAATATTTAGGAAAATGAGGGAAGAGAGTGAAGTGTATTGTAAAATGACAACAGCAGAGGAAGAAGAAGAGAGAAAATGTTTAGAAGCACACCAACTATACCAACAGCTCAAATAGCAACCTAATTTCATTTGATCATCCTGAACTTCAGGGTGTAACTTGGGAATTAAATGTTTAACTCGATGGCTTAATAAAGAGGCAATTTTGAAAGAATTTTGAGCAGCTACTTCCTATACAAAATATACGTATAGGTCTTTGAAATGTAAAATATTCATCCTGTTTGGAAAATAAGGCAGCGAGAAAAAAATCATCTAAAAATAATAAATAAATACATGTCCACCTACGTACTCAGTGCTGAGTAAGCATGTTAGCTAAGAGTATTATTTTAAAACAGAAATTTCTTAGTAGTTTTTCTCAGACTACTTCTTTTCCACAATGAATTTAGCCATTTAGGAATAAAGCCTAATGTATCCAAACTGACGTAGAGGGAAACCAATGTGAAATTATGAGCAAAAATTACATATATTAAATCTGTTAATAGGCCAGGAACATTAGTACCTTTCATATGGTGTGCTCAAAGTATTCAATAATAATTTATTTTCTGAGTAGATTAAATAGGTCCTATTCTATTCTTATCTAATGTTTTTCTTTTCTTAGCAAAACCATTTTTATGGACAGGGCATAGGTGTACTAAAGTTTGGTTCAGTTTTGGTAACATTCACATCAGTTTTACTGGATACAAAAATGTTTCTTTTCTCCACTCAATCTGTGACCATTTTATTGCTTAGGGTCTCTACCACAAGAGGACATATTAGCAAAATAAAGGGTACATGGTGAACTGGTTCTGATGGCTTGGTTTCTTCTCAGTCCTAAAGGCACTCACTGCCCCCAGCGATAGTCATTCAGGTGCAAGGTAACCACAGTGCTTCAAAGGAGGCTTGCATTCTGCATTTAGTAAGGCGCCTGTACCCTTCTAAGATGCACCGTAGGTGTGGGCCCACCAATTACCCTCCCGCCACCCCAACCTCAAAATGTCTTCATATAATGACTGAGAAAATGCCAGGAAGGCTATGTTAATCAGTTTGATGAAAATAGTTCAGATTGTATATGAAACCAGCACATTGTACCCCTTGTTTGCACTATTGTACACAGCTATGATTTAATAATAAAGACAATAAAAACAAAACAAAACAAAACAAAGAAAACAAAGGAGGCTTTCTCAGTACTACGACTTGTACCAAACATTTTATAGATGAATACTAATTTAAATAAAAATGATGATATTGGCTTTTACTTCTATAAACAGAGTGATTAAATACAAAGAACAATTTGGCAAATTAAGTTAGTTCTTAGTTCACAGACTCTATTATCTGTGAGCTCAGACAATACTACACTCTTTCTATGTTATACTGACTAATCAATACTAAACCATACCACCGCATTTCAATGTTGGACAACTTCTAGTATCCTCTTTTAAGATGATGATTCCTCCAAAAGGTTAAATTTCATTTGTACCTTAGTGGTAATGACTAAGTAGATACATTCTTTGAAAAATTCTGGTTCTATCAAGCCTTTCTAAAAGGGAGGGTTGTTAATTCATGTTGGACACAAAGACAGTGCAAACATCAGCCAATCACAAACACACAGCAGCTACTGTTCAATGTGTACTAGGGGCAGGTAACGTGCTACACTCCTCAAAGGCAGATAGTCTTACCCATACTTTACAATTAAGGAAATATGTGCTCAGGAAAGTGAAGCATCTTACCCAACAGTACCTGGGTAGTGACCCCAAAGCTCTTAGCAGCTATGTCAGCATTTGCCACAGTGGTTCTTTGGGTAAAAATATTACAAGGAAAATTCAATTCTATGGCAAATGAGATCCATCCTGGCTCCTTTACTGCAAGACTGTGGAAAACCTGTGATATGCCAATAAACTGCAAATGAAAAGGAGGTGAGGGGAAGAGTAGGAGAGGTATAGTATGCAGCTTCCCAAACAAATTTACTCCCAGATTCTTTTGCATAGCATGTCTTTCTTAGTAGGGTGGGCTTCTGCAGAATTCATACTGGAAAGTGCTATAATAGACTATCCTGACTCCTAAGTTATAGGAGGAGAAATAAATAAATCCAGGCTGTCCCCATCAATTTAATAATAGACAGACAAGGCATGTAATTACATTAACAAGGCTTGCATTATAGAGGTAGGGGAATAGATATAGCATGTTGAATGGCAGTTCCAGATTTATCTTTTGTCTCAAATTGGTGGCTAATTTCAAGGACCAAGAAACTTATTTGTTGCCTGGAGCTGAATGCCAAAGAAAAAATGGACTCAGGGCTCAGGAATACTTTGTAAACCCTTAAACTCAAAAGCCTACTTGAAGGAGACCTTGCCCTTTCAGTTATCTTTCACTAGAGTTGCCAAAAGAATGGACCATTCTATAGGGCATATGTCTTCTGCTGGCTATGTTAAGGTAATTTAGTGGAACCTGGGCCTTTTCCCAAGTCACAAACATGCCCTATAGGCTAGCTCAAGACTCAGGAAAAAGTCCACTGCTTCCTTCCTGTGCTATAGACAACTATGAGTTAATATTCTCTCAATTCACTGTTCCAATATTCTCAGTGACAAAGGTCCAACATTTAGTATTTTATTCATGTTCCTTTAAACACTTAAACTTAGGATATGTAGAAAAACTCACCAGTACCTCCTTGAATATTTATTTAACCTTGGCTGTTTTGAATGTGCTCATGCAAGAGTTATAGGGCATGAGAAGAATGAATTCCAGGAGGCTTCTTTTAGTTTTGTTTCATTTAGAGAACAGTAGGTTCTCAGATAGGTGGTTGAAGTGCTACCTCAAAGAGGGAACAGTTGTCTCAAGGTTAAAAACCTAAAGTGGCTCTAAATTTGGTAAAGTGGATTTTGTTCCATGTTTGATGACAAACCAGCAATGATCTGAAGGTCTCTGCTTTTATTACAGTCGGAAGCTACTGACTTAAGTTAATAACTGTAATCTCAAGTCCTGATACATACAATTTGGAAACCCTCTACACAAAGCTGCTGGTTAAAGAATGAATTCTATTCAACATATGGAACCTGCTACTTACTAGCTATGCAACCCTGAACAAATTACTGACTCCTTTGTGCTTTAGTTTCCTCACCTGTTATGGAGGTTGGTGGGCATGTCCAACCTTTGGCCTGTGGGCTGTATGTAGATCATTTGGGGACTGTTTTGCTTATCTGTGGTGTTGAATAACATGAAAAGTATGCACAGAACTTTTCTTTTGCTTATCAGCTTTTGTTAGTGTTTGTGCTTTTAACGTGCAGCCCAAGACAACTCTTATTCCTCCAAAGAGAAGAGAAAAGGTTGGACACTCCTGGGTACTTTTCTCCTAAGGTAGCAGTGAGGAATAAATGAAGTACTGTACAAATGGGGCATGGAGAACAGTATCTGGAACACAGTAGACACTCAACTTCAGCCATTACTAAAGAGGTCAACTTCAATTACAGGCACTAAATAGTCTTACTTTAAGCTCTCCACTGTCCCTACTCTTACATGAACATCATGAAGGAGCAGTCTGCTACTATTACTACATCTCACACTTCCAATCACTGTGAAGTTTCAGGGGACTGCCTCTACCCCACGCCACTAACATCGGTCTCTCAAACTCACTGTGGAGTCCGTTGTCTACTTAAAGGTGCCTCCTCTTGGCCACCAGCCTGCACACTGACGACTTTTCCTGAAGGCTGCTCTTTCTCTTGGCTTCTAGAACACATTATCTCTTGTCCCTATTCTCATCCCCCATCACTTTGATGATTCCCTTCATTCCTTTCCTGGTTAGGTGTGTTAGGTCAGAAAGGTCTGGGCTTGAGTCTGGATCTGCCAAATACCTGCTATGCGGCCTCAGATAAGTAACTTAATCTCTACACACCTACATCTTCTCATTGGTGTCATACTGATAAAAACAGTACCTATTTTTCACAGGGTCCTTTGTGAGAGTTAACTGAAATACATACTTCTTAGCATGTGCTGGTTATGTGGTGTGAGCACGGTCTGCTGTGTATCATTAGTAATAACTGATTCATTCAGCCCATTTATTACAGATCAAGCAGGCTCTAGGCATTGTCTATACTTACCTGCTTCATGAATGATATCTTACTGTTAACCCAATCTTTCCTTTTGCACCTGCCATCTGACCTGCTCCTCCTGAATTCACTGGTTAACAGCCCCACTATGCTCAGTTCCCCTGTGACTCTTACCTCTCAAGTGTTCATGGAGTCCAAGGCACTCCATCTCAGCAAGGCCTCTTCACTTAGCCCTCCACGTTATTTCTCATCCCTGTGCTCTTTTAGGTTCTGTTCAGTCTTATTGGATAATCAAAGCAATCTGGATGGTTTTCCTGCCACAGGTCTATAAGTTCTCTGGTACCTCATCTTCTTTCCATAATGCTAACTCAATCATGTCACTTTCCTGTTTCCTTACTTTGCCGGCTCACCCACAGTACCACATGGGAACTAGAGAAAGCCCTTCTTCACCTACTCCCAGGCTACTCACCTGCCACCCTCCAGAGGCTCCCCAACCTCTTTCTTTCTTGACAAGTTTTAGAAAATATTTAAAGTTCTGTACGTTTTTTAAATTCCTAAAGGTAGGGAAGAATATATAATAAATGAATTTGAGAAAAATCAATGAATAAAAAGCTTAACAAGGGACTAGCTCTGTTCCTATAAGTGTTCCAACATCAGCAGTAGCACTTTTTGTTTTCCTTTTTGTAGCGTCAGTACTCAAATGCAAACCTAGCACTCAGATTTTGGTGTCTAGCAATATTTTCTGCTAGAAGAAAGCAAAGTTCTTTGGGAAGTGGCAGATTCCATGCCTTGGGGCAAAGGAAAACTCAGCTAAGCCTGAAATACTTTATTATTGCCAGACAGTAAAGGTACTGTCCACAGTGGTAAGGATGGCACTACAAGCAAAACGAAGCCAGTTTCAAGTGCATCACTGGGCAAGTTGTGATATTTAGAACATCAATAGTAATAAAAGCTATCACAAAAAGATAATAGTTATAATAATTTTACATAAGTTTGTGCAAGCCAATCTTTCTTTTTTTTTTGAGACAGAATCTCACTATGCTGCCCTCAGTAGAGTGCTGTGATGTCACAGCTTACAGCAACCTCAAATTCTTGGGCTTAAGTGATTCTCTTGCTTCAGTCTCCCAAGCAGCTGGGGCTACAGGTGCCTGCCACAACACCTGGCTATTTTTTGTTGCAGTTGTCATTGTTTAGCTGGCGTGGGCTGGGTTTGAACCTGCCAGCCTGGGTGTATGTGGCTGGCTGCATAACCACTGTGCTATGAGCACTGAGCCGAAGCCAGACTTCTTAATGACAGAAGCATGAATATCTTTTGCAGTAAGCAAAAGCAAATTTGTTGTTTATTTAGCTTAAAAAAATCTATCACATACTTATTTTCATATACATATACCTACAACGTAGTTTCTTCATGTGTCCAGAGAAGTTTTACTTTATTTTATTATTTTTTAAATTAAATCATAGGTGTGTACATTAATGCAATCATGGGATACAATGTGCTGGTTTTATATACAATTTGAAATATTTTCATCAAACT
>CAUYRH010121272.1:0-37758 GCA_963574655.1 Perodicticus potto | reverse complement strand
CGCCGGCCCCCCACTCGCGGCCTAGGGCGACCGTGTGGGCGTCAGTGGGCTGCAGTGGTGGCGTCTGGGGGTGCGAGAGTGGGGGTCTCTGGGTGTCACAGTGGGGGTCTCTGGGTGTCACAGAGTGGGCATCTGGGTGTCACAGTGGGGGTCTCTGGGTGTCACAGTGTGGGTCTCTGGGTGTCACAATGGGCATCTCTGGGTGTTTCAGTGAGGGTCTCTGGATTTCACAGTGGGGGTCTGTGGGGGTCTCATTGGGAGCCTTAGTGCAGGACTCTGGGTTTCACAGTGGGGGGTGTCTGGGTGTCTCAGTGGGGGTCTCTGGGTTTCACAGTGGGGATCTGTGGGGGTCTCAGTGGGTGTCACAGTGCAGGACTCTGGGTGTCACAGTGGGGGCCTCAGGGTGTCGGGTGAGGGTTTCTGGGTGTCTCAGTGCTGGACTGTGGGTCACAGACCTGGTCTTTGGGGGTCTCAGTGGGGGTCTCTGGGCGTGGCAGTGCAGCCTTCCTGACCATGGAGACAGCCGATGTGGGCTCTGGCGCAGCCTCCCTTTCCAGATCCTCTCCCTTCTTGCCGAGCCTGGACTCCCCATCTGGAACAGCAGTCAGCCACATCCTGCCTGTGACTACTACCTCCAGGACTCAGAAGAAAGAAGCCAGCTAACAGCAGCCCGGACCAGCTAAGGCTGTGAATGCTCTGCCCTGAGTTCTCTCCCTTACAGGTCCTGACCCACATTTACCACAGGAAAAAGACGACATTGCCTTCCACCACCGGAGCTCCCCACAGCCCCTATCTGCTAAACAGACGTCCCCTCCACCCAGAGCTTCCCGTCCTCTATGAAGCAACCATTTCTGTTGTCACTAAGAGACAGCTCAGATGGAGCTTTTCTGCTCGACACGCAGGCAGAGCCAGCGCCCCCCATGCTGCTGGTGGGCAAAATGACCGGGGCCCGTTGTACTTTTACTACCCGGTTTCACTAAGTCTGTGCTCACGGCAAATGACAAGACACAGGCTGTGTGTGGAGAGTGCTTCCTTATCCTGGGCTGTGCGGCCATTCTGCATGTGACGTGGGCAGAGGGGGCTCCTCCCAGGGACATGTTGTGACCATTGCTGGAGGATGAACTGGGCTACCCGGAATACCCAACGTCCCCAGGCAAACTTGGATGGATGTGTAGACAAAGACTTTCCGGCCCCAGCAAACAGGCTCCCATGCCTGATGTGAGGGGATATGAAGTGTTCCCTTCCTGGCCCCGCAGTCACTGCCCACAAAGTTGAGAAGGTCCTAGAGGTCCTAGTTAGAGCTGAGTAGAGGGCGTTTAGATTTGTAGCCTCGTCAAGTACTTACCTCAATGCGCAGTCAGCCCGGGAGCACATCTCTCGCACTGTTCTCCACAGCTCCTGCCAGACCCAGCTGTTTGTCAGACTCAAACTCTCAGAATCAGCTCCTAAGAATGTGTACCCGCTCCTGGGATGATTTCAAATCACTGTGTTGAAAGTGAAGCCCTCAATTTTGTCTCTATGTGGAGAATCTTGAAGTGATGCTTTAGGGGACCCCTTCCACCACCTTTCCATCCCTTTGAAGCCAGGAACTTAGGCCAGTCTTCACACTGCAGTGGCCCATTTAAAGTGGTTTTGTTTCCATATTACATGACTCCTTTCCCCTATCTTCACAACCCAGAAATCTTTAGATCCTTACTTTGTTTTGTTTGTTGGGAGATGAACAACCTCAAGAAAAATAAACAAAACCTCTCCTCGTTTATCCATAATATGTAAGAGCAAGAGCCGATGATTGCTTAGATCTCTTGATCAAAAACTGCAGGAATGGGCCCCCACTGTGGCTCCCGCCTGTAATCCCAGTATGGGACCAGGACACAGGGCTCAGGGGACTCTAAATGTTAAACAACTCTCAGGCAGAAGCTATCTGGAAGAACTGATAACTACAAGCAAGAACTGATTTCACTGGCTTGGCAGCTCTCTCTCTTTGTCATCTTACATGAACTTTGACTAATTAAAATATCACTTACATTGAAGCTTAAAATGTCTCTGCCTTTGACATAACCATGACAGTCCCAAGATAAATGTAGAAAGTATAAAAATGGGAGGAAACCCAATTCTAGGAATTACTACCCAAATTCTTACTAAAAGCCAACTCCTTAGCCTTGAATATTCTTCCCCTCGATTTGTAAAGCTTCAAAGGACCAATAACCATTTCCTCCAGTTCCTTTTCAAGTCTGCCCGATTTCCCCTCTGAGAGTGTACTTTCACCTTCAACAACAACAACAACAAGAAGCTGTCAGGACTTGGCTTACGTGGTGTGTCCTGAAATTCTTTTCCTGATGGTCACCAAGAACTTGGAGGCCACTAACACCAGCACTTTGGGAAACCAAGGTAGGAAGCTTTCTTGAGGCCGGGAGTTTGAGGCCAGCCTAAGCAACATAGCAACACCCTGTCCCTACTGAAAGGAAAAAAAAAGAAATTACAGGAATCATAGCAAACAAGCTTAGAAAATGCTACATTCTGCTTTACTTAAGGAAATGATGTGACCAAAAGCTATCCTAGCTTTATCTCCCAAGAAAACAATAAGGGGGGTGCATAGGTGAAGAGCCTGAAGACCAGAGCGTTGTTCAGCAAACTTCAAACTATGTTGAAGTCTTTGTAAACAGTTGTAGGTGGAGATACAGCCATGAAGCTGAGGGCCATTTTAAAAGCTAAATATTTCTAAACGGTTTAGCTTTTCTGTTTTTGTTTTACTTTTTATTGCTTTGTTTTTTTTAATTTCCATCTAAAAGATGTCCTTAAAATGAGCGTTGCTGTGTCCAGGAAGCTGTAGCATTATAATACTTATAAATAATAACTTGCGGCAAAATAAGGTCAGTCACCCTCACACGCCATAATGATTTGGCTGCCAAAGCTTCACGCTCCGCGTTAAGAATCTGGCTGAATACGCACAAAGCTCAGATAATTAAAACCTCCCCAAGAAACTTGTCTTGGGTAATCTGCTTGATACAGTGTCATTTGTTGTAACATGCAGTCTGTTGCTTTTCCATTCGCTTTAAATTTAGCACTGCCACATAAAAAAAGGAGAATGGAAAAATAGGACAGCTTGAAGAGGTGCAAAAATATAATTACTCTTTTGAAAGTATGCACATTTATCTATTTTTTGCTAGCCTCCATCTCGCTTGTCTTTCCAGCTCTAAATGAGATGAACGCTCCTGACATGGCTACACAGCACTAATTGAGGAGGACACCTCTTACTAATGTTTCTTTGCCACTGACTGTAGTGCATTTTAAACATTTCTTTTGCATCAAAAGGGAAATCAAATGAAAGCATATCAGATGTGAAAGACCACCGACGTACTTCAGAGCCTTCACCAACCCGAAAGGAATTATGATTCCTGTAATTTCTTTTTTTTTCCTTTCAGTAGGGACAGGGTCTTGCTATGTTGCTTAGGCTGGCCTCTGCAAATGTTATAACACCTCAATCTCTGAAACTTTGCTCAGTATACTACTTTCAGAAAGAATAACCAGAAAAAAACATAAAGAAATGTTAAAAACTTCATCAGAGCGGTATTTTCCCAAATGACACCTGCTTCTGACCACCTTTGGCTCAGTTTTATCAATCTATTGAGCTATGTCTAGAAAACAATATGCTAACTTTTTTTCTTTTAGAGAAATAGGGTCTTATTCTTGCTCAGACTGGTCTCCTGAGCTCAGGCAACTCACCTGCCAGGCGTTGTAGTCCCATCTATTCAGGAGGCTGAGACAAGAGAATAGCTTGAGCCCAAGAGTTGGAGGTTGCTGTGATCTATGACATGCCAGCCATGGCACTTGACCCAAGGCAACTGAATGAGACTGTCTCAAAAAGAGAAAACAAAACAACAGAAAAACCCAATATGCTAAGAATTTGCAACTCACATTTAAGAGTCATGCAGACCTGACTGTCTTATTCACCAGTGTTTTCACGGTCTACACAGGCCTGAAAGGCAGCAGGTGCTCATTAAATATTTACTGAAGGCATAGATGACTGAATGGGTAGGTGGCTGGCTGGCTGAAATGTACTGAAATGCAGAGAGAAACTCTACAAAGCATTGCTGTGTCTTTGCCCTGTTAAATGTGAAACCCCAGGCAGGCAGGGCCCACATTTGTCATGTATACACTTGTATCCTAAGCTCCCAGCAGAGAGCTTAGCAAGTAGCAAGACCTCTAAATTTTTTGTTGAGCTATCATTGTTTATGAATATTGATAGATTGTTCTTTTAGAAAACCATTGACCCAGGCTTGGCACCTGTAGCTCAACCGACTAGGGCGCCAGCCACATATACCAGAAGTGGCAGGTTCTAATCCAGCCTGGGCCTGCCAAACAACAATGACGACTACAACCGAAAAATAGCCAGGCATTGTGGTGGGTGCCTGTAGTTTCAGCTACTTGGGAGGATGAGGCAAGAGAACTGCTTAGGCCCAAGAGTTTGAGGTTGCTGTGAGCTGTGACCCTACAGCACTCTACCTAGGATGACAGCTTGAGACTGTCTCAAAAAAAAAAAAAAAAGAAGAAAGAAAGAAAAGAAAAGAAAAAAAAATTGACCCAGAAATCCAAACTTAACAAAAGTAAATAAATTAGAAGATAATTAATTTTACAGAAGTGTTTAGTACAGATTTTCTTTTATAATGTTACCTCCCCAAGGAAGAGATTTGTTCACTTGGCAGATATCAAGTCAACAGACACACCCAAGTTGGTTACCACAAAGGGTTGGCACAAGTTAAGGAGCACACTAGGGACAGTTCCCAAAGCAGTGCATCCGGAACAAGAAGGTTGGGCTGGTTTTATAAGCACAGGGTAATGAGGCATGATCTGATTGTATCTTTCGGTGATGTGATTCCAGGAGGCATCATGTGACTTGATCTGGCCCTCGAGTGATGCCAGAGCTGGGTCTGATTAGATCCTGCCTCCTGCAGTGTGGTGTCTGCTTAATTCTGTCCCCTCAGCCTAAGCACTTCGGTTCCGCTCATGGTTGCATGCGTGGTTCACTCAGGCATGCTCGGGTTATATGGCCTTCCACCTGGGGCTCCATGGCAACTGAAAAACAACTCACAAGTTTGTTACATAAAAGTTGAACCAGATTGATCTAATGAGGTTACAAACAATAGGCCTTGAAAACATGCCTCAACTTATGAAAGGTTTTGGGGTTTTTTTTGAGACAGAATCTCACTTTCTCGCCCTCGGTAGAGTCACAGCTCACAGCAACCTCCAACTCCTGGGCTTAAGCGATTCTCTTGCCTCAGCCTCCCAAGCAGCTGGGACTGCAGGTGCCTGCACAACATCTAGCTATTTTTCGAGACGAGGGCTCACTCTGGCTCAGGTAATCTACCTGCCTGCTCCCAGAAAACTTATGAAAGTTTTCACAAAATTTTTAAGCAGCACATCTGCGGGAAGATGCAAGATGAGCTTAACTCTTGTCAGGACTGTGCAGTCACACACATGGAGTGGGTGGGGTTATAAGGCCGTACCTGCCCCCTCCCCAGGGTCACCCACTACACTGTAAGAATAAGACTATACCAAGAAGTGAAATAGGCAAGGACAGTATTATGAGCTGAATTTTGTGTCTCCAAATTCTTGTGCTAAAATCCTAACCCTCTAGTATCTCAGAATGCAGCTGTATTTGGAGATAAGGTCTTTAAAGAGGTAATTAAGTTAAAATGAGGTCATTGGGATGGGCCGTAATCCGATCTGACAGGTGTCCTCAGAAGCAGAGATTAGGACACAGACAGGGAAGACTGTGTGGCATCCCTGGGAGAAGGAGCTGTCTCCCAGCCAAGGAGAAAGGCCTCAGAAGAAACCAATCTTATTGATGCCTTGATTTCCAGCCCTCAGGATTGATAGAAAAATTTCTGCTGTGTCAGCCACCCAATTTGTGGTATCTATTACAGTAGCCCTTAACAAACTAATACAGACTGCAGCTCAATTCACAATTGCCAAGATGTGGAAATAACCTAAATGCCCACCACCCCAAGAATGGATTAACAAACTGTAGTATATGTATGCCATGGAATACTATTCAGCCATAAAAAGATGGAGATTACATCTGGTGTATTAACCTGGATGGAGCTGAAGCACATTCTCCTTAGTAAAGTATCACAAGAAGGGAAAAGCAAGCATCCAATGTAGTCAGTACTAATATGAAGCCAGTAGGTGATTTAATTCACACCCACATAGGAGAAAAATGCCATTTAATTTGAGTTGGGGGAGGGGGATTGAGGGAAGGGGGGAGGGAAGAGGAAGGAGGATGGGTGTGCTCCCACTTAATGGGCTCAATGTAAGGGTATATAGCACACCTCTTGGTGGGGGACACAATTACAAGAGGGACTCTGCGTTATAAATGCAAACATTATAACCTAGTTGTTTGTACTCTTTCATTAACCTGAATTAAAAAAAAACTAATATATTCTTGTACCCTCAATGAATCCCCAACGATTAAAAAATATATATAGATGTATAAATGAAAAGTCTTCTTTTAGACGGCCTTTTATTATTTTAAAGACTAAAACTATAATGTAGAGTTTCCAAAATCCCAAACAAGATTATCAGAAGGTGATGCCCTCTGCTCTTTCCTGGTCCCCCACTCCGTTACTAAGTGGCATCTCAACTTGGTCTCCCCGTCTTGCACCTGTACGAGTGGTGATTCTGCAAAGAGGGCTGCCTTACAGAATTAGCGACACATCAACTTCCCAATAGCAAACAGCACTAGAGAATGTGTCACCTTTCTTTTTTAGTAATAACAATAAACGAGAATTTATTTAGCTCCCCTATGGCAAACGTGTAGGACTAAGCCTGGCAGGAGATGGATATTGACCCTTAAGAAGGAAACAAATATACCTGGAAGGGAATTAAACCCTCCCCAACTTCCCATTCCATTTTCTGAATACACTCACACCATTTAAACATTTTTCACCACTTAACTTTTGCAGACTTTATAGAAAAATCCCGAGCCTGCACTTAAGAAACCGGCATGGAACTTAACGAGGATTACATGGGGGTGGGGCAGAAGAGGGACATGGTCAGTGTCACAGACCAAGTTACATTCTCTCACTGAACTGGGCCAAGCATCATCAAAACAATTTAATACATTATTTCCCTTTAATAGGAGCTCAAATCAAATGTCTCACTCCGTCAAACTAAGTTAGGAGACAAAGCCTCTGTCAGTTCCTGATTCAGCTCTGGCCGTCCTGTTTTGAACACCATTGGCTGAGTCCTATTTGTATCATTAAAAAATTATCTTAACTGCTCACTGCCAAAAGTCATTTGCCCAGCATTGTCCATTCCTCGGAAGCAGAACTAATGTTTCCTGTGGCTCTGAAGTCTGTGAAATAGCATCACAAGATAAGTGCCTGCAGGCTGCTGGGGAAAGTGAGCTGCTAGCAGAAGAGCCCTCCGCAGGACGAGACAAGATCTAAGGGGCCCTGTGTACAGATGGCCACGGGCCTCTGCCAAGCATCAGGAGATCTGGCCCACAAAGACCGGTGTATGAGGAGCCTCAGGAACGCCACTGATTTCAAGTTCTGGGCCCTTTTCCATCCATCTCTCGCCCTCACGTGTAAGACCTACCAGAGTAGAACAGGGCGGGTGTGCACACGTGGTGCGTGTGAGTGAGCGCCCTGCTTATGAAGTGCACCCACCCTCCATCCGCCTGCCTCTCTCTCTTTCCCTCCCTCCCCTCCTCTCCTCTCTCTCTCTTTCTCTCTGTGCCACTTGTTCCCAAGGCCCTGCCTCTGGCAAGTGCAGTGACTGAGGGGGTGGAGAGCTGGGAAGTGACTCTGGGACGCAGACAGCTGGCAGAAGCTTGGCAAGAGAAGAAACCTCTGTCCCTGACTCAGGCCTTCCCCTGGGGTTCTCCGACTCCCTTAGAGACCTTGCTCCACCTCTGAGGCTGTCCTTGCCTCCAGCCTGCTACGTGCCCTGGGAGGCCAACAGGGGGGCATTATACCAAGGATGGGGAGCAGCGCCAGTGTGTGTCCCCTCCCCTACCTACAGTCTGTTTAAGGAGGGGAACGGCCCTCTCTTCCCGGCTCGCCCTGTCTCAGCGGTTGCCCTCTATCCTACCCCATGTTTGTGAGGAGCCCACCTGGCAGCCAGAGTGGGGTCCCTCCTCTGTCTTCTTTGGGGAAATATCTCGTCATTCAGCAGCAAGGCAGCTGTTCATCGAGGCTCAACCTTCTTGACCTGTCCTGTGGTAGTTGCCACTGTGGTTGGGCCACACTCTTCCTGAACAGCCCCAGCTGATGACTGATTGTTGTAGGAGGACAAGGGCTGGGGGCAGCAGGGACTCCTTAACTGGCAGCCTTTGCCTCCAGCTTCCTGTTGGGTTGACTAAGACTTGGTGGCATCGGACTGGTGCTCTGAGGCTCCCTGGCCCCATCCGGCTTCCACCTCTCTTATTCCCCCCCCCCCCCACAGGTATGAGATCTGCAGCTGCAGCTTAAGGCTCTCCCTCCTTATCCCTGCTTCATCCCCCTTTATCTCCCACAGACACAACCCCAATAAATCCTAACTCCCAACTCCACACTCCTAAGTCCATCCCAGCAGCTGTTTCCTGGAGAATCCAACCAGCATATGGCTTTATTAAACTTTCCCTAAATTACCCAATTCGATTGTCCTGACTTCCCTATAAGGCTCCTGACCAATGCACCTTGATACTCATTTCACAAATTTCACATGGGTTAACCTACTGACTGACAAGGAGAATCCCCTGAAAACCCTCCCTGGCTGCCCTGTCCATGGCTGTGACAAAGAGAAGCAGAATTTAGGAAGGACGGCTCCTGCGGCCACCCCACTTCCCCCCAGCACTCCCCATCACCCACGTCCACCCCCACGGGCTCATCCAGGCCTTCAAGATGTGCTCCTGGGCCAGCAGGCCACCCTGGGGAGAGGGGGAGAAGCTGCTGGACTGTGGGGAACAAGTAGTGACGGTAATGAGAAGTGCAGGTCTCCGGCTTTGCTCAACAGGAACTTGGAAAAGCACATTTAATCCCAATCAGCTGGAAGAAAACATCCGAAGTCATTGAAGCAGTGAGGCAAAAATAGCACCAGAAAGGTTCAAAGTCTATTCATTAACCTTGGAATTCAAACGCATTACTAGCCGGGCGCTGGGCTAGTCAGCCTTCCGGGCCTGTCTGTGCTCTGAAGAGGAGACTGGGTCTGCAGGCAGGGCGGCTGAGTCCCTCAGGCTAGCACACGGGGCCCGTACGTGCACTTTGGGAAATATCTAAGGTCCTTATTTTTAGTCCTATTTTTGCAGCGCTTATTCCACATATTTTCTAATTCCCTCAAGGTGGCATAAGTACCACCAGATCCTAAGAACAAAATTAACTTAGTTATAAAAAGTGGATAATGGCTTAGAGAACCTGGACACACAGCCTCCATTTTTGAGGGCTGTTCTAATTTCAGGGATTCTGACTTGTTAACAGAAACACGCTTATTATCAAATCATATAGTTTCACTGGGGTTCAGAACATTTGGTCCTGTTACCAGGTAGCATTTTAGAAGTGGTAAAGAGGTGAAGAAGGGAAAGTGTGGCTGAACTTGGAAGTTCTGGAACTTCAAAAATACTAAGATTGATTCCTATCACTTCAGTTCTTGACTGTTTCACGTAACAAATGAAACCTTTCAGCCTTCCTCCCCTGACACGTACACAGCAACGTCACTGCCATTTCTCTGTCCTTGTTCCTTTTGTCCACAGCCCCCACACACCCCCACCCCTGTATGCGAAGCACTTTATCATCTTCTCTCTGCTCACTCCCAGGAGATTGTTATGTCTGTATGAATAACTAATCTGTATCAGTTATAATTGGTTGTACATGAAATGTCCAGGAAATTGGCTTAAATAATACAGAGCTTTCTCATGTAGGTAGATCAGGGCTGGCGTTGTCTGTGACATGAGGAACTCCTCTGTCTTCCTGCTCTACTCTGCTCTCTGTTACACCCATGAAGTGGTTCATGAGTCAAACTGGCTGGAAGAAGAAGGAGAAGAAATGACACAATCACAGGATGCCTCCTAGGTGACGGCTTTCTTAAAGATTTCTCTTCAAGGGCGGCGCCTGTGGCTCAGTGGGTAGGACACCAGCCCCATATACTGAGGGTGGCAGGTTCAAACCCAGCCCCCGCCAGCTAAAACAGTAGTGACAACTGCAGCAAAAAATAGCTGGGCATTGTGGCCTGGGAAATGCCTGTGAGGACAGAGAGCAAGGGGGCAGGCGTGGTCGGGGAGAGGTTCTGACACCTGTGCCAGGAGACAGGAAGGAGGGATCGGGTAGAAAGGGCCTCAGGCTGCAGCAGAAGCTTGAGAAAATCTCAGTCAGTGCATTGGAAAGTTCCTGACCCCAAATTGCCCACTAGAGGAATTCTGTGGGGGCATAAACGGCCCAGATCCAATGTTCCCCTGTATTCAACATCCTGCCTTTTCTACCAACAGCTTGTTTGTCGACACTGGATCATCCGTGCACCTCTCCTGAGGTCGCAGCAGAGGCTCACTTGCCTTCCTGCCTGTGTCCTTCATTGCTTCTACCTTTTCCCACCAGGTCCTTGCTTCATTAACGAGTCCCTTTTCTCTTCCTTCTTCAACCCTACCAGTACAAGGTGACAATGGGCACATGTAACAGCACAGGGGAGTTGGGGAACCACAGGCGGTTTGGTGTGGCTGGAGCAAAATGCATGAGGTACACAAGAAATGCTCAATACATCTGCACGGAATGAAAAAACACATATTTTGTCTCTTCCAGTAACCTGTAAGCTCTTAGAGGGCAGCTCATATGTCAAATTCATCTCTGTATTCTGCCCAATAACTCATGGTTATTAGTATGAAGTTGTCAAGCCAGGAAAGTCCATCTACTATTTCTTACTGTAATTTTGTATTAGAGACAAAATTATTTTTCCAAGTTCCTCATTTCATTTGCTGTCTTACACAGAAACTATCATATACAAGGTGTTTAATAAATAAATGTTTAGTTAAGATGAATTGGAAACAAACCTTTTGTTCTCTGGGGATCACAGGCATATTAATGGCATATTGGACAAAGGGAAATGAACAAGTGGGGGGTGTTGTGATTTATCTCCCTAAACCTCTTCTCTGCCTCTGGTATATCTACCCCTGGCTACTTTGTGAGCTTGAACCGATCTTGTCTAGCTCATGAACACATGCTGCTCTCGGGACTAATTGTAACAGGATGTTACAGAGGTGCATGCTGTCAGATCACGGTGTTTCTCTCTTTGGCTGGTGACTTTCAGGACTTTGGTCACCAAACAAAAGACTGTAGGAATTGAAACAGATCCAGAGCAGGGGCAAAGACTGAGGCTTCTTCTGAAAAAGTATCATCTAGAAAGTAACCAAAACTTTGGGAGTAAATGGAGCCACAGTCATGTACCTTCTCTCCCCCAAATTTGGAATAAAGAACACTTTGAAGAATAAAACTATAGAAATGCATCCTGCAATGGTGAAACCAAGATTCTGGTGATCAGAATATTAAGAAGAGCTTCCTGCTATAGAAACCGGGCTATATCTGTGTGTGAAGATGCAACGACAGTCTGCAAGGTCTGGGAGGCCCGTTGGTGGAGAGGCGCTGAGCTAGCCCTTTCCATGTGCTATGCTGCTGTCTCAGGAGCGGCCCTTTTAGGATGTCTCCAGGAGATGAGCTGTGTAGATTAGCTAAGTGAATATCCGGTAACAAAAGATACAGAAGGAAACTGTATGTGTGTGTTGTGTGTGTGCATACATGTCTGTCCAGAGAAATGCAGCTTCTTAACAACAGTAGGAAGCTCAAATAAAGCAGTCACTCCAATTTGATCTATCACATGGCCTTGAAAGTTACCCTTCTCATTACTACGGGAGGCTTCCTCAAGGTAAACGTTGGGTGAATGAGTGGGATGGGTGGAGCATAGATAGATTGATGGATGGATGGGTAGAACTAAAAGTAAGCTATTTCATTTTGACTTTGAACTTAACAGCTCACAGGTATCAGTACAAAGTTGCTGAGCTAGGAAAGAGGATCAAACTTCTTACTATATTGAAAACAAAATTATTTTTCCACGTATCTCATTTTACTTAAAAGATGACTTTAGAGAATAGTTAAATTTAGAGTAGAGCCAAATAATAGACTACTGGATTGCCCCAAATGAAACAAATGAGAAATTATGTGTAAAACCTTTACACCAGAAGATAGTGGCTTAAGCAAACGAAAATCTGAAAGTTATGCAGAAACATTCCAAGATTCATACTGAGAGGGTGTGAGTCTCTTAATCCACGGGTCTTACATTGGTATCTGTGGGGAAATAGAGACTATGGAGAATGTGTAGATCACAATTCTCATCTTTGCAGAACTGAAAATCTAAGCAGTTTTCCTGACTCACACTTTTATTGGGATATTATTTTAAAACCACATATAAAAATCTTTGGGGGTGGCGAGTTGCATACAACATTAGTGAATTGTGTTAGGAGGCATGTCAATGAAAACCCAGCTGGCAAACAAAACGACGGCCTCAGTTTTTCGATGCTTCATCACAAGCTATAAAAAAATTTCCCCAAGTCACCAAGTGACTCTGGTGATTATTCATATTAATGAAGATAAAACTATAATAAGCTCCCAAAAAAGCCCACCACACACCCAAGCTGCAGAGCCAGGGACCAGCTGGATGAACTCATAGAAGAGCAAGGCTGTACAGGTTTCCTTGACAACTGTTCCCATAGAGCCGGTGTTCAAAGATAGGTTCAAACAAAGCAACTAGGAAGATTAATTGGTGATCACGCTCCAATATCTAAAGAGGCATCGAGATCCAACGATACCGTGTGAACTATTTCTAAATTTTGATGTATTTTAAGCCTCACTTTTCTCCTTTCATCGTTATTTGTTAGTGGAATTCCCCTTTTGTCTCATTGTAAAACAAGAAACCCCTTTTCAAAAAAAGGATAGCAAGCTCCATTAAATCACTGCCTTGGAAAACCTAACCCATAAAACAATTCCTTCTCATTTAAAACCAACAATCCCACCAAAAGAGCAGCAGGTGGGCCCCACAGCGGTGAGCCCGAGTGGGGTAAGTCTTAGGGATTAATCACAGCTCTTTTAAATCTCTGCTCGTCGGGGTGGGTGTGAGGTGCGCCTCAACCGTGCTGGTGTACTGCCAAACACCAGCAAATTAATTCATAACCCAAAGTGCCATGACAATGTGGGGCACTGTAAGAAAAAGGAGACAGCAGTTCTCCTGTGTCAGCCTCTTCCCCTTTTTTCTTGCAGAACAGAGACAACTCAGCACGGAATTCCAGGTATGGAAGAAAACCTGGGTGCAAACAGCAGAAAACTTGAAAAGGGCTGGGGACGGGAGAAGTGAGCGTAACAATAGCATAAATGACACAAAGAAACCCAATATCCTGGAATAAAGAAAGTTTTGAGGTGTTACAATAGTATTACTAAGCCGATTCTGGTCACTCCAATAAGAGACAGCAGAAATGCAATTACTCCAGGCCGAGGAGCAAAGCCCTAAAATAAGAAGCCAGAGAGGAAGCCCACCAGAATAAAGACTCGAGTGAGTAGAAGTACCCTAAGAAATCGCTTTTCTCTTCTCTTGTTTTCCTCGTGACATTTGGACACTTTTCCCCAAGTGTGCAATTATCACAGCAGAATGAAGTAAGACATGAAATTGCAGCACACACACCACGGTGGTGGAGGCAGACACACATCAAGGGCTGGGGCAGTTGCTAAGTGCCGGCTTTGTCAGTCACCTGTGTGACCTCTCAGACACCTGTGTGGCTTGTAGTGCAGAAAAGTCAACAGGTCTTTGACACCATGGGGCTAGGATAAACACCTGTGAATGATTCCATCTGAAGTAAAACAGACTATTCCTCAATTTCAACAAGACAACAGCAGCCGATCCATTAGAAGTTATCTTTCCTTACAGGAAGGAGAAGTCACATACCCAGAGCGGTGAGTCACTTCGGTTTGGTGCCGTGGCCTTGTCACTTCTCCAGCGCAGTTTGGTATTAGTATTGCTTGTGTCTATTTACAATAACCAAGGTCAGCCTGACCGTTGAGCTGTCATGTTGTCACCATCCCAGCCAGAAGCACCATCTCTTTGTCTAAATAGGAGGATTTGTGTATAGATTACAGCTCACAAACCCTCGCCTTCTGAGGGAGGAACTCTCAAATCCAAGGCCTGTCTTATATAGTTCAGTCACCTCAGGAAATTAAATACAGTAGAAGCCCTGTAGTTGACCGCCTCTGCTGACTGTCCCGTAGCTGACCACCTCTGCTGACTGCCCCGTAGATGACCACCTCTGCTGACTGCCCCGTAGATGACCACCTGTGCTGACTGCCCCGTAGTTGACCACCTGTGCTGACTGTCCCATAGCTGACCGCCTCTACTGACTGCCCCATAGTTGACCACCTCTGCTGACTGCCCCGTAGTTGACCTAATTTTCGTAGACCGGACACACATCACAAGTACATATCAGTAGAGGAGGCCTCCTCTCTCATGATGACCACCTCTGTATGGTGACCAAATAGTTACGGTCCCTTGGTGGTTGACTTACAGAGGTGCTGCTGTAAGTAGAATAACCTTTTGTTTTTAACTACATAAGTAGTCCAGCTTCAGCCGTGGCCTGAATACCATTCTGTTAACTTTGCAGTGTTACGTTTTGTGTATTCTTTTCTCTTTCATTAATTGTAAACTTCTTAAGCCAGAAGTGTATGTGTGTGTGGAGGAGGGGAGTGCTCGCTGGCCCTCAGTCTGTCCGGCAGTCAGGACAAACGCTCCCAGGTGCCTCCCCGAGTGCCAGGCACCCTTCTTACACCAGAAGGACAGGTGCTCTGAAGGAGAGGCAGGCGGACCCGGGGACCTACCCTTGCGAGGGTCCCTGGGGTGCCGACAATGGCCAAGAAACACCTCATTGTGGAAGCGGATTTCTTTTGCTCTTCGTCTTCTGGGCAGAGGCGGTGGGGAAAGGGGAAGGAACAAATAGCAGGTGCAGGAAAGGCCCCAAAGAAGCAGAAAGGATGAAGTGTTCCTTTCTGTTCAGGAGCAGAAAGAAAGGCCGTAAGCCCGGAAACTGAGTATGGTCTTGGAGCCCTTATGAGGACAGTCAGACTTGCTCCTCAGGGCTAAGGGAGGTCGTGGGGTTTCAGGTCAGGACCAGCTGCACCTGTGCCCCTGGTTGTCTGCGTCTGTGCACCAGGTCATCGTCTCTGCAGCCCTTTCATTCTCTGGCTAAGTCCTGGCCTAACAGTTGGGCTGCTACGTCAGAGTAACTCCACTTTCCATTTCCAGGCCTGGAAGGGAGCCTATTACATCTGTTTTACTTTTTATCTTGCTTGTTTGTGGGATATAAAACAGACTTTGATACCTAGAAAGAACTCATCAGTAGTTACTTTTTCTAAAAGTTATATTTCACTTGTAGTGTTTATACTCTTTCTCCTGCCAGACTCTGGGTTCAAATCCCAGCTCTGCAATTTACTTTCTTGTGTGAACTTGGGCAGGTTACTGAATTTCTCATTTCCTTAGTTTTCTCATTTGAAATAAGGTGGATAATAATAGGCCCTCATAGGCAAAGTGGCCACTTTATTTATCATCCAAAGTGGAAATTGTGGAGATGGAAGGGGGTTCTAGCATGAGCAGATGTATCCAAAGAGCCTTAAATAGTGCCTGGCCCACAGCGAGTGCTATTTGCTATAGTCACTGAGGCGCTTTCCTTTATCCCTAAGAAGACCAGAGCCACCATCTAGTTTTTAATGTCAACGTGGTTGGAAGGGAGAAATAAGAAATATCTAGAACTCCATGGTACTATAGCAAACCTGAAAGTATTTTAGCTTGGTGAAGATTGTCTTATGATAGAAAACGAAGCAAATAAAAAGCTAAACAAAGGAGAACCACAGGTGTGCTTGCAAAGGCAAATACTGTGGGCAATAACAGGGGTCGAACGCCAATATAAGCACATTTTCAAATAAGATTTAAAGCAGCGGTTCTCAATCTGTGGGTCGCAACCCCTTTGGGGGTCGAACGACCCTTTCACAGGGGTCGTCTAAATACATCCTTCATATCAGATATTTACATTATGATTCATAACAGTAGCAAAATTACAGTTATGAAGTAGCAACAAAAATAATTTTGTGGTTGGGGGTCACCACAACATGAGGAACTGTATTAAAGGGTCGTGGCATTAGGAAGGTTGAGAACCACTGATTTAAAGCAATCTGGTTAACAGATTTGGGTGTTACTCTCCAGAAACATCAATTAGATGAGCACTTAATATACTTCTGATTATGAAAGTAATAACTGCTAGTTACAAAAAAATTGAAGAAAATGAGTCATTGTTCCCCTGTTACTAAAAATAACCACCGTTACATTTTGCTACATACATTGTATGCAATATACCACTTTTCTGCATGCTTGCCCCGTGCATACACATATATGTATATATGTGTGTGCCTATATATTTTTTTAAATTAAGATCTTCTATAAATGCCTGTGCATTATGTTTCTAGAGCTGCCATAACAAAATCGTACACACTGCATCACTTAAAGCAAGTTTATTTTCTGGAGGCTGGAAGCTTAAAATGAAGATATCAGCAGGGCCGTGCTCCCCCCAAAGGTTCTAGGAGAGGGACCTTCCTTGCCTCTTCTAGCTTCAGGCAGTTGCTGGCAATCCTGGGTGCTGCTCGGTTTGCGATGGCATAACTCTGGTCTCTGCCTTTTCTCCTGGGTGTCTGTATCTCATATGCTCACGGGGCCTTCTTATAAGGACATCAACCACTGGATTTTAGGGTTCACCCTAGTCCAGCATTACCTCCTCTTAATGACCTCTGCAAATACTCCATTTCCAAATAAAGTCACAATCTGAGGACTTAGGCGGTTCTGAATATTTGGGGGACACCATCTGACTCAGTATAAAACATAAAGAAGAGGGTGGCACCTCTGGCTCAAAGGAGTAGGGCGCCAGCCCCATATGCCAGAGGTGGTGGGTTCAAACCCAGCCCTGGCCAAAAACTGCGAACAAACAAACAAACAAACAAACCATAAAGAAGATATCTGACTCTACGGTGTGAGATGCTATACTGTCCCTCCAACCCAGAGTATCTGTCCCAAAATACAATATCTGAAGCTCCTCTTGCTAAGCTTAGCAGGAGTTCAGTCTGGCTTCGCCCTTTCCATGAGTGCCTGCTTCCTCACTGGGGGAGAGGAGGGTTTTTCTTACATCATCCAGCACTTTGGGGGGCAAATGCCGTCTCCCTAGAATCACAGAAAACTATAGCCTCGATTTACCCACCTGAGAGGTCTAGACACCCAAATGGGAGCCACCACAGTGCCCAGGGCCATAGTGACATCAGCACTCACACAGCCACTGCCCAGGACACCTGCCTACCGAGGTGCTGCCCCAGAGGGGACTTAGTCTCCTCGTTCCTGGACCAGAATTCACTGACACCATTTTTCCTTTTCACCTTACTGGCTCAGGATATGGCAGACCTCTGGTCTCCTCTCTTTCCACCCTCAAGTGTTGTTTTTATTTTAAACGACCCTTTGCCTGATCCCAATAGTTAAAGCCCTCTCCCTCCACCCTGAGTTGTCTAACTTTGCGTTTCAGTGATAAGCAGTTGGCACCTCATCTCAGGCCCCACTGAGACCACTTCCTCCCAATACAATTTGTACAGAGAAGCACGGGGAGAAATAGTCCAGCTCAGCCCCAGGAGACGAACTGGCCTTCCCCCAGGCAGTGGTGCTCACCTGCCTTCCTATGAGAAGGAAAGGGTGGAGAGGTTGAGCCTCCTCTCGCAGACCTGGGAGCGCCCGGCATCACCTTCTCTCTGTGTTCTGCTTTTGACATGTAATTATCATAAGTTCCACCCCATCCTATCACAAGGATATATAGTACTACACTCTATTTAACTTTTCCGATATTTTGACACATTACTGTGCTTTCTCATCATAAACTAACTGGGATAAAAATCCTCATTCGACAAATATTTATGAAGCATCTACTCTGTGCTAGTCATTGTTTTAGCTCCACTAGGATGTAGACGTCTGATTCTCTAACACGCTCTTTCCTACCTGATACATGCTCAACCTAACTGCACTCGAGAATAATATATTAAATGCTTGAAAACCCACCTTGAGAATATATCAATATCACATCACAGAAACTTAGGAACAGGTGATACTTTTTCATGGCTCAAAAATCCAGACAATATCAATTGGTGAAGAGTCCGGTCCTCACTCTTTTCCACTGATTTCTTTCTCCTACCCACCTTCTCTGTATAAGTAACCATTACTTATTTATGCAGATACAAATGTGTGTGTTCTATTTTACTCTCTCTTACATAAAAGGTAGCACCTTATGTGTTCAGTCTGTGTGGAAGATGTACCTGGACCAGCGAATGGCCGGCCTCCGCATGTTGACGGACAGCTGTCCAGCACATCTCATTACCCGAGGGTTCCATCACTTATTTAACAAATTCCCTATTGATGGGCATTTTGATTTTGCCCCATGTTTTGCTATTTATAGACAAAGAAGCACAAAAGTTTTATTTCTGTGGGAAAACAAAGACACAGAATGCCCAAATGGGTACATCGCGGGAGAACAATGAGAAGCACAAGCTCTTACCTCCCCGCCGTGGTCAGTGCTTTCATTGTTTACCCACTTTTGATGTTTAACACAAGAAATCCATCTGGTTTGACTTAAGAACCTGTATCTCTAGAAGGGTCCAGGCGAAACTTAATAACTGCAGAATATAAATGCCTTCATACAATAACTAAGAAAATGCCATGAAGGCTATGTCAAACAGTTTGATGAAAATAGTTCAGATTGTGTATGAAACCAGCACATTGTGCCCCTTGATTGCTCTAATGTACACAGTTATGATTTAATAAGATAAATAAATAAATAAATAAAAACACATAATACACTTGGAAAAAAAAAGAAGAAGAACCTGTATCTCCTTTGGAGTCTTCTGATGAGGGAGCCTGAGAATTCGCCCAGGAAGGTGTTGTTACCATTGACACTTTTTACCAGTCTTGTTTGGATTTGCTTATCTTAAAACTTTGCCCGGTACTCCTAGATCCATGCGGACATACTGGTCTAAAGTCCGATATTTTAGAAAAAGTGCTTCTAGAAAAGCCTTTGTGTTTCCTTTGTTACAGGTCGTGCAATTAAAACCCCCTGCGAGATTCACCATGAACACGGCCCAGAGATACATGTGATGGTGGAGATGCAGAGAGGGGGATGTGAGGGAGAACCCAGCAGGGTGCTGAGGGCACCTGACTTGGGAAGAGTTTCTCTTGCTTTGCTTTCTCCTCTTGCAGGTGAGGAGTGATTCTAGAAATCGCTTTAAAGAGGCTGAGTTGGCAGTGGCCTGTGTGGTGACATGAAAAGTAGCCGCAGATTTTTCTCACTTCCTTTTGTCTTTGTCACTGCCTGACATTCCACCAAGTACACTTTTATTGGGGTTATAAGTATGTCGCTTAAAAAGTGAATATTTTCAGTCATTCATGCCTTAAAGTGCATTGCTGTCCCACTTACCCTGTACTAACCCCCAGTGGGGATGGGCCTTGCCAAAATGGGTTTAGGGAGGGCAGGGAGTGCATCGGAGCCAGGGGAGAGGCGAGTGGGGAGGGAGCCACGGAAGGAGAACGCGGATGCTAGACGCTGGGCTTAGATGGAAGGAAGGAGAAGCAGAGAACAGAGACAAGCAGAAGAGAACATGCCCTCGTGGGCATTTTGCTCAAGAGTAGTTCTGCTTGTGTGGACACATTTAGCAAGCATGCCTCAGCTGCTCTGCTGTTCGTCCGGGCTTACTAACTGTACACTGGAATGTAGGCACGGCGCAGTAAGGGCCGACCAGAAAGTAAACATTGCTACATGGAGTTGTTTGATGGCTACAGTATCATCAGCACTGTGGTTTGCCAACATAGTACTTTGGGGCATGGTCTGGATTGCAGAATTCTCACGTATCTCATTACGCCTCCACCCAAACCACCGAGAAACCACTGAGACGAGAGCAAAGGTTTTTAACGCAGGGAGCGAGGGGACGGGAAGCCACACACACATTTTCACAGAACTAAGCCATTTCTAACGCGATTCAACAGACAGGAATCTCAGCTTCCCTGACATCTCAGCCCTCCATCCTCTCTGCTAAGACTCCCCAAGCTGTCGAAGTCTTTAACAGAAGAGGCCAAGCTGCTCTAAAAATGGCAAAGCAGCCTAGTGCACCATCTGCGTTTTGACAGATCGACTTCTAGGAATCAAAGACTCCTCATGTGGTACCATGTGCACTGAATCCTTTCTGAGCCCGACAGGTTATTAAGCAAGAGCGTCCCTTTCTCAGATTTCTGCCAGGGGGACTTTGATATCTGCAGATTGTTTCAGGGTCTCCTTCGGACATCTGTCTCCATCTGAGTGTTTCTCCTGCCATAGCAAACGCTATACTTCATGATTCCTCCCCATCTGCTCTCTCTACACACCGTAAGTGGTATTTCTCCAACCATATCCATCCATCCATCTTTTATGTTTTATTAATTGCTAATAAACATCTCATTTTAAAATAGTTGTAGATTTACAGAAAAGTTGCAAAACTAGTGCAGAGACACCACACCTGTGTCCTCAATGTTAACATCTCACGGTTAGCGTGGTACGTTGTCATAGGAATGAACCAATACTGATACATTATTAGTAACGAAAGTTATTCAGATTTTCAGATTCCCTGAGTCTCTCCCTAACATCCTTCTTCTGTCCTGGAATTCCACCCAGCACACCACATTGGATTTAACTGTCGTCGTCTTAATCTCTTTTAGACTGGAACTAGTCTAGTCTCTTCCAGACTGTCTTCTAGAGTGGATCTAGTTTATGATCCACTTTTTACTGACGAGCCAATTCCAGACATAGCCATAACAGAGAAAAAAAACCCATAATAATGTAATATACACTATTTGCACACGTTTTATTATTTTAACAAAAATATGTAAAACAAGCATTTGTTTGGAAGCATATATACTGTATACCCTCCATAGCTGACCACCACCCCGTTTAATTTTCAGAGACCAGACTTGCACCACCTGTGCGTGTCAGGACTGTACACCTAGTTCCTTATGGCGACCACCTCTGTGTGTTGGACAATTCGTTACAGTCCCCTGGGTGGTTGACTTACAGAGGTTCCTTTGTAACACCATTCTATACATGTATTATTTACTTCCTGTGACATAAATGCTATTATTTAAGCAATGCACCCTTGAAAGTAGTTAACAGTGGCAGTTAGTAGTAATTAACAACAAGACTAATGAAACAACACATTTTATAAAAAAGGTACTAATTTTTTTAAATGAACTTTTTCTTTTACAATAGGTTTTCTCCCAGCTTCTATTTTATATTGACACTGCACTTCCTTCTCAGGCCTCTTCTGGAATCCCTGCAGCTGAGCCTCAGGGAACCAGATTGTAGGATGTGCTTGAAGGGTGTTTTGAGCAGCGCTAGTCACCTGTGGAGGACACAGGCCAACAAGTCAGACCACTTTTGATGAGGAACGCTTGGGTAAACTTGACAACATTTCATAAAAAATCATTTTAAAATAGCACTTAGCATATAGCACTTTTGCACACATTTGATCCTTGAAACAACCCCATCAGGGCGGATATGTCTATCCACAAACCAGTCTGACTTTGGGCACCGTTAGGGGCTGCAGACAATGTTTCTTCCTTGCCAACAGAATGCTAATTTTCCAGGTACCCCTCCCTCAGGGAAGAGGACCCTTTCCCAGCTCAGTGGTAAGCCCTGAACAGTCCAAGCCAATTGTAGCAGTTTTACTGTCATGATCAGTAGTTGTTTTAGGGTCAGGCAAAAGACCAGTTCTGGCAAATGAAACAGGAGATGAAGTCTGCTGGGGATGGAGGGAAAGAAGGTGAGGAGAGGCTTCTAGGAAAATCTTCCAGATGTCAGGAAGACATGGGGATGGGACAGTCATTTCAGACTTTGTGCCTCCTGTAACTATGTGAGGAACTAGCCCAGAGAAAAGCCAACAAGTTAGGGTGACAAAGGTAAAAGGCAGAAGAACTAGAACCTTGATGATGTCCAGCTACTGAATTAACCAACCCTAGATCCACCCTACCCTCCGCCTTCATGTTATGGAAAGTAATGAATCTTCTTGTCGATTGCCAGGGTTTTCTGCCCTATACAATGGAAGACAACCTAAATAATGTGTCAAATCTTCCAAGTATGTTTGGGACCTTTAGCTCCAAAGGAACCACTCAACGCATACCCATGTGAGTTTAAGTACTCTCCCTAGGGTACCAAGCAATGGTTCCTAACCTTGACTGTATGTTACAATCGCCTGGGGCCATTCAGAACATATTCATTCCTAGACCTTTCTCTCACACGCTCTCCTGTGAGTGGCCTAGGCTGGGGTCCAGGGCTTGATTTATTTTTCTTTTCTAAGAGACATGGTCTCACCCTGTTGCCCAGTCTGAAGTACAGTGCTGCAACATGGCTCACTGCAACCTTGAACTCCTGGGCTCAAGGGATGCCCCAACCTCAGCCTCTGGGGTATCTGGGACTATGCGCGTGCCCCACAATGCCCCTCTATTGACACA
Source organism: Perodicticus potto (assembly GCA_963574655.1). Taxonomy (NCBI): domain Eukaryota; kingdom Metazoa; phylum Chordata; class Mammalia; order Primates; family Lorisidae; genus Perodicticus; species Perodicticus potto. The sequence goes on along the minus strand of CAUYRH010121272.1, from coordinate 15,156 downwards.
TGTTTATTAGCTCCCCAGGCAATGTTGATGTGAGTACCATTGGTCTACAAGCTCCAAGGAACACAGCTCCAAGACACATTTCAGGACAACTTTTCCTTTCTAATACTGTCCTGCTTCACCCATTCCTGTCCCACCTCCCAAATAAAGGGTAACCCCTAGTTTGCCAAGAACCACCCCAGTTTGTAACTATTGCCATGACACAATTATCAACCACAAGCCTCTTCACTCTCGAAAATGTCCCAGTTTGGATGATTGGTGCCGCTAACTAAAAGAACTCTTAGAGGTGCTGGGTAAATCAAGGCTGTTCCCACCACACTCCTCTAGTTCAGATGGGCGTGTGTCCATCCCAGTGTCGTTAGGAGCCCCCGGTGTGTGGAGGACCCGTTCGGCTTCCCCGAGTTTTTACTAAGTGCTTCAGAACCAACTGTGGAGACTTTAGAATTAGGGTAGAAGGAGGGTGGATAGGGAATTAGGGAATCTCAGGTGTCTTGCAGAAAGTTAAGCATTTCCTGAGTTGTTCTTATGTCCCACATTATCTGTTGCCGCTGGGTGTGCAGGTTGCCCCCCCGAAGACAGGCAGATGTTTTAAACGGTTTCCCCCGGATCTCTGACCCTGCACGTGCTGCTGCGGCCCTTCAGAACTGGAAGAGGACTTTGCACCGTGGGAGCTGCTGAAGCAGAAGACGGCTCTCGATTTAAGATGCTGGACAGTGATACTCAGCGCAGATAGCTGGAGCATCAAGTCCAAGAAACTGAAAGGCCTGGAAAGCAAAAACCAAGGGAGGGATATTGAGTGGCTTTACACTGAGCTAATGCAGGCTTAGGAAGCTTGCGTGGGATTAATAAGGCACTTTGGATATCATGCAAGTAGCTAAATGTGGCCATCAGAGAGGCCAGCTCTATGTACCAGGGCAGGGCAAGTGGAGTCCTAATTTCACAGAGATCTGATGAATCTCTGGGGCCAAAGATAAAGAGGAGGCCTCTGGAAGTGGTGAGGAAGACTCCTCAACGTGAAGAGGCATGGGGCTTTCCGCCCTCGCTTTCCTGGGCAGTGCCTTCCAAGTTTAGAGAGATTTCGCTGTAGAGGATAAAGGTATGTGAGCACACCAGCTTGAAAGGCAAGTTGTCCTAGCAGAGGCTACCTGGAGCTTAGCTGAATTGTCCCAACTTAACCTTGACCTGATGTCAAAACTAAGCAAACACATGGTGGTGGTGGTTTTAAGCCACTAAGTTTTTGAATAGATTATTACTCAGCAACACATAACTGAAACAGTCCCCCAGATTGTCTCTGCTCTTCTCCTACAGGGAGGGGAGAGCTCTTTTGCCTCTGGAGCAAGAGCAAGAAACTTACTTTTCTGGTTTCTAATCCTCTCTGAGTTGGGTAAGAGAACTCCTGAGTTCTCTGACTTTTAAGTGTCTCTTTGTAAAGAAACCCCTTTCAACAACTGACCAGTGTTTCCAGATGGTTCTCAGGGCCAGTTGGGCTGGCTGTCCACCAAGAGGTCAGCTGGGGCTGGCAGACAGGGACCTTGAACCTCTGCCATGTGGACCTTTCCAAGTGGCTGCTTGGGTTCCCTCATAGCATCTAGGCCAGATTCCAGGAGAGAGAAAGAGAAAGCTGCCAGTCCTACTGACAGGAAAGGCTCAGAACCGGCAAAATATCCTTTCTACTGTATTCTATTGGTCAAAGCAGTCACAGGCCCAGACCATAAGCAGAAGGGTGGAGGAAGTATTAAAATATTACACTAAGTGCTACTCACAGGAGTAGGCAGAGCTAGAAAACACCACGGCCTCCACCGTCGTGGAATCCATAGTCCAGGACAAGAGAAAGAATGAAGAGAAATACAACAATGCCACGTAACAGTGTGTGCCAAGCCCCATATGTAAGTTGTGTATAATGGAAGAAAGAATAAAAATAAACAATCCCTAATGTTAGTCATGGGATTATGGGTGGGCTTTTGTTTTCCTCTTAATACTTAATACTTCAATGTTTTCAAAAATGAACATTACTTTTAAGATAGAAAAACATTATATTAAATGCAATAAGATGTTTTAATAGAGAAATGGCCAGGGTCTTCTGGCAGCCCAGAGGGAGTACCTGGCTCCTGCTAATAGGAGGGGAGAGAAGTTCCCATCAGCCTCTTACAGAAAGTGACATCAAAGTCGCGGCTTGAAAGATGAATAGAAGTTGTGGTTGATATTTGTCTTTGGATGGTAAAACCTTGGCTAACTCTCTTATTTGAGGAAAAAATCTTCATCAAGTATGGTACTTTGGGGTCTATAGAGACTTGAGCCCCTCAAGGGAAATCAGAGAGGTAAGAGGCTCCTTTCCCTTCCTGGCTGGAGGCTGGAACACGTATGCCAACCCTGAATTCAGCCTCCAGACTCCCCGCAGCCCCAGAACTCTGAATAAGGTGTGAGGAGGTGTGAAGAAGGGACTGTAGAATCCATCCGAGGCAGGTGTGGGGGTGCAGGCAGTGGTGGGGACTTGAGTGCCAGCGCAGCAGAGCTCAGCAGCAGCAGAACCTATTAAAATACAAGTGTAGGCCTTTTGGAGGCAAAACAGGATTGCAAGAGAGACTTTACCTAACAAATGCAATCAGTGTGACCTGGTTTCTTGTACCCTCAGTGAATCCCCTACAATAAAAAAAAAAAAAAAAAAAAAAGGTGTGGGTGGCACCAGTAGCTCAGAGGGTAGGGCGCTGGCCACATACACTGAGGCTGGCGGGTTGGATCGTGGCCCGGAACAGCTAAAACAACAATAACAACTGCAACAACAACAACAACAAATAGCCAGGCGTTGTGGCAGGTGCCTGTGGTCCCAGCTACTTGGGAGGCTGAGGCAGGAGAATCGCTTAAGCCTAAGAGTTTCAGGTTGCTGTCAGCTAGGAAACCACAGCACTATACCCAGGGCAACAACTTGAGACTCTGTCTTACAAAAATAAATAAATAAAAATAAAAAACAGGTGTGCTTCTTGCACTTGGTCCTCCTCAGCTCCTTGTTCCTGTTTGCACCCCAATCCCCGTTCTTTAGTCTCCCATTAGCCTGTGAGTTCCCAAACCCTTGTAACAAATTCCGTAAGGTTAGCCAAGGTTGGGTTCTGTTGTTTGAACCAGTTGACTGATACAGGAGTTGGCTAGGTCAGGTGAAGGGCAGGCGGAAGAGCCTCAGCATATGCAAGACAGGTGAGCCTGGCAGAGGGCATGGAGTGCCATCCAGAAGGAGAGACGTGGTCTGCTCAAATATATACTGGCATTAAAAAGTATGTGCTAAGTATTTTGGGTGTGTAGAGGAAGATGTGATCACTTTTTGCTGAGTTTATTAGCAAAGATGTGGTAGAAAAAGCGGGATTAGCTTGATAGTTGGAGTAGTTGTTTCAAATGGAAGGAAAAGTATATACCAATTGAATAGATCTATGTGTCCTTAGGAATCTGGTAGTACATTAGTTCAATTTAGCTGAAGCACGCAGGGGTAGCAAAGGAGCTCAGAAGTCCGGAGGATACTAAGTTCTAAAGATGTGAAGGCTAGGACATAGAATCTGGCTTTACTCGGTGGGTTATAGGGACACCCAGAAGGCTGGTGAGCAGTGAGCGTCATCATGCAAGTGGTGCTCTGAGCTGTGCAATCTGATGGGAATGGAGACAATGGTCAACTCAGAGCTGCCCCAGTCATGCCCGATGAGTTGATAAGACCCAAAATTCGGCTGACAGCCATGGGAACAGAAAGGCTTGATGTGCAAAACACAAACTAGGATTTGTGAACTGACAACTCCTCTGTTAAAAGAAAGATTGATTTTAAACATGCACGGGTACACAATCTCTGTGTTTATTCATGGACTGTATTTACGTACGTACAGATTGCAACACACCACCTAAGCTGGCTGTAATTCTCTTGCATTGATGCAGTGGTGATTTTATCCTATATATTATGTAAAACAGGTTACATAGAGGCAGGCAACAAAAGTGCTCTGCCTCACCCCGTGAAAATGCCCGGGGCATGTGTGTGCACCTGTGTGTGAACGTGTGATGCACTGTGCAGTTAAAAGTTTAAACTATAGATGGACTTTCCAAATTCCTCTGAGGAATCGCAGGCCATTCCTTGAGACTCGGCTTTTACTACAGCTGGAAGTAATGATGAATTCAAAGGACCTCTTGCTGAAGTAGGGGGGAGTACACTGGGTTTGTCTATGGAAAAACCCCGATAGTTCTAAGGACTGTGACATTAAAAGGCTCCCTAGCAGATAAGACGAGCAAAGGCAATTACACGATACACTGAAATTCGATTTACAACCCTTCTTCTATCACCCACTCAAATCTTAATTCTACCTCCTAATTATATTTGAAATCTACACCCTATTCTAGTCTAACCCCTCACTGTCACCTCAAAACTCAACTCAAAACCATCTTCTTGACCACAGTATCCCTAGTTAGTGAGGGTCCTTGCTCCCCCATAAAGGACACACGTTGGCCAGTTTGCTCTCATGATGCCCCTTCTCAGCAAATGACTCCCACCCCAGCCACATTTGGACCTGACTCACTAATCTATCAGACTCTCTTTCTCAGGAATTGGAATGGGGACCCAGTGACTCTAATTAGCTGTAAGATCATATGAAGTCTGTTGCTTGATACCATTTGGGTGAAACAAAATTAAACCTCATAAAAACAGAGCAACGGGATTAGTTTGGAGAGAGAAACAGATTTGTCAAAGGAAGTGGAGATGAAAGACCCCTTTACTACAGGAAGAATGGCAGAGAGACAGACAGACAGATTCTATTCTGGTTCCTAAGGTATTTGGTTCCCAATTCCTGGCTCTTTTGAGGACTGGATGTCCTACCTACCTTGGGTTCCAAGACACTTCCCTACAACCTTATAATAAGCCCTTTTTGATTTCAGTCAGTGTGAAGTAATTCCCATTCTCTGCACCAAACATGCCCTAATTAACATCCCACAGAACCCGTTCCATGCTCTGTCTTAGCACTTCCTGCCAGCATGTTCTGCTGGACCTGCTTATTTGCTATCTCCCTTTCCTGTTGGGCTTTGAACATCCTTGAAGGCAAGAACTTTGTCCTGCTTGTCTGGTGTATTCTTGCCGCTTAGAAAAACGACTGGCATATAGCAGATACTCAGTGAATGTTTAGAAAGTACTTTTATAGTTAGGGGTCAACCCTTTCACAACTCGTATTGATTCTGCCTTAGTGTGACTTATTTTTCCACTGGGTTTTGACAACACAGACGCTAAGCACGGGCAATCGCTCTGACCTGTTCTGGGAGTCTCAGAGTGCTGTTCTAGGAGCTAATAAATGCCAGACTCCTGGGCCAGAGGGGACCTTGAGAGGCCATTTTTCTATAAAAACTTGACATAGTTCTGCAGTTGAAGGTTGGCCACTCTCTTTTATTTAAAAATGTTATTTAACTTCACACACACAAAAATATTATAGTGATGATATTTGAAAACGAAAATTAAAGAAAAAGGATCCATGATATCATCACTGTAAGAAAATAACCTGTTTTCACATGTCCACAATCCCTGCTAGTCCTTATTTGTATACATCTATAGAATTTTTACAAGGTCAAAGTCATCATTCAGATAAATATCTTTCTTGTTCATTTAACAATTCATTATAATTACTTCCCCATGCTGCTATTGGGACTTTCTAAGTTTTAATGGCTTTACAATATTGTTATTGATTAGATATGCATTAAATGATAACGATGAAAATAATGTTCTGTCCTTAAAAAGTGCTCTTCCTAGTGTTTGAGAGAGAGATTAACAAACATATTAGGATGTACTATGGCAAGTGCTAGATATAACACCGGTAAGAACAGATTGCCATGAAGCCCAGACTAACTCGTCTAGAACCAGGCTTGATTTGCTATATTTCTTTCTAAAGAATACATTTGTTCCCTGCCTCCCAGCAACATATGGGTACACCAGCTTCTTTGTCATCACTCTTACCCCAAAGTCGTCGCTAAAGACATCCAGAGAAGGAAATTGTCATAATGACCATTTCTTCATTCTTTACCATATTGTAGGGCAGCGGTTCTCAACCTGTGGCTCACGACCCACAGGAACTGTATTAAAGGGTCGCGGCATTAGGAAGGTTGAGAACCACTGTTGTAGGAGCTTGTGGCTCTAATATAATTTTCTTAATAATCTTAACATCAGGCAATTATTATTATTGTCCTGTTTTATAAAGTAGGAAACAGGGTCTCAAAGTTGTACAATAGCTTGTCAGAGTCAGACAGCTGAAAAGTCATGGATCCAATTCAGCTGTGGAACCACAGTCTCCTCTGTGGCTCGTAGGGCACCATGATTACCAGAGTCCTTTACAAACTGAAATCCACCTTCTCATGGGGATGGGCAGAGCTGGACTCTATCCTCTGTAAACATAATGGCTTCTTATAGGCAAGGGGTTTATTGGAAAGCATTATCTTGTTCTTAAATCCTGAAGACGGATTTTGAGTTTATTCAAATGTATTCTCGCTTTCCTCTTCTGTCCACACTATCAGACCCCCTCATCCCCGTCTCCATGGGTTAAAGCAGTGTTCGTTCCACACCTGGTATTCGGGTAACACCGGGAAGCCCATCGTGACATGGCCGGGTTACCAGCTGAATCGAGTGGACTCAGAGAAGAGCACATTTTCTAGCTCCTTATTGTGGGTTAGTGTGGTCCTCATGGAAGGTAATATTTGTCCCTCTTTTAACATTTCTAATTCCAGTCACTACAGCAATTGCATACGTAAATACAGGGTGGTCATAAAGTCCATGTGCAATTTAAAATTGCACATGAACTTTGTGGCTACCCTGTATAAGAAGTATGTATGAACTTATGTCTTCTTTTTTTGAGACAGAGTCTCACTTTGTCACCCTCCATAGAGTTCCGTGGTGTCATAGTTCACTGCAACCCCAAGCTGTTGGGCTCAAGTGATTCTCTTGCCTCAGCCTCCCCAGTAGCTGGGACTACAGGCACTTGCCACAACACCTGGCTACTTGGGCAATCCACCCACCTCGGCCTCCCAGAGTGCTAGGATTACAGGCGGCGTGAGCCACTGCATCAGGCCTATGAATTTATATCTATACAAATGCATACCCATGCTCACAAATGTTTCCTTGGTAAGGAATAATAATAATGGGAATTTTTAGCAATGATTCTGCTTCTAATTAGGCAAAAGAAGGTTGGGTGGGATCCCAAGAAATAGTCCCTGAGCTAAATGCTCCCTGGAGAAACCAGTAATGGAATGTGGGGAGCAGGACAGGGAAGTAGGAAAAACTGAACAACGGTGAGATTTCAGGCAAAGCTTCTGCCTCAGCCGGATCCCCCAGGGAGCATTAGAGTGTTAATTATGTCTCAGAGTTTGTCTCAGTCTAGGCAAGGGAGATGAACTTTGGTGCTCCTGTGCCAGACGGTCACCAGCTTTTGGGGACATAAACTCCCTGCATGTTTGGCTGTCCAGACTTGGGCAAAGCAAATTCAGGAGTCCTTGGGGAGTCCTCTGAAGACTGCAGCTGCCAGAAGAAAAGTGGGGGATGGGTGCAGAGCCTGTAAAGGGCTAAGTCAGGGGTCCTCAAACTACAGCCCGTGGGCCACATGTGGCGGTGTGAATTGTATTTCTTCCCATTTTGTTTTTTACTTCAAAATAAGATGTGTGCAGTGTCCATAGGAATTTGTTCATAGTTTTTTTTAAACTATAGTTTGGCCCTCCAATGGCCTGAGGGACAGTGAATTGGCCCCCTGTTTAAAAAGTTTGAGGACTCCTGGGCTAAGTTATTTTCTTAAATGAAAGCAATGTTTGAGTTATTTGAGCAGCCTATAGTCCCTGCTCAGGACAGTGTCCACTCCAAAGCTGCACTGCCCAGGGCTTAAGAGCACAGTCTCTGGAAGTAGATCCAGACTTGCATTCTAACATTGCTATATGAGATATACATGAGGTCTGACAATTAAGTTTGTGAACTTGTCCTAGAAAAAGTGCTACATACCTCATTGCTGATTATCACTACAGTCACCTTCAAAGTACTCCCCTCGAGAAGCTATGCACTGACACCAGTGCCTAGTCCATCCTTCAAAGCAATTCTGGAAATTTTCTGAAATGGCCATCAGAGGTCTCATCATATTACCCTTGATGTCTTGAATATCATCAAAATGCCTTCCTTTCAATATTTCCTTTATCTTGAGGTAAAGAAAAAAGTCAATAGGGACCAGATCAAGTAAGTAGGGAGGGTATTCCCCTACAGTTATTTGTTTACTGGCTAAAAACTCCCTCAGAGACAGTGATGTGTGAGCTGGTGCATTCTTGTGATGCAAGAGCCATGAATCGTTGGTGAAAAGTTCAGGTCATTGTAATGTAACTTTTTATGCAGCGTTTCCAGCATTTCCAAATGTTGAACTTGGTTAACCGTCCAGTTGTTACAAATTCAAAATGAACAATTCCTCTGATATCAAAAAAGTTTGTCAACATCGTTTTGACTCCTGATTTGGACTGACAGAACTTTTTAGTTGTGGAGAATTAGCTAAGTTCTACTGCACACTTTGACACTTTGTTTCAGGGTTCTATTGGTTCACCCATGTTTCATCACTAGTGATAACATAGCCCAAAACATTGTCTTTCTTCTCCAAAAGGTCTCTGCAAACTTTGCCCCTCCTTTGCTTTTGTTCATTGGTAAGCTCTTTGGGGACCATTTTTGTACTCACGTTTCTCATGCCAAGATTTTCAGTGAAGGTTTTCCAATTTATCTATGTTTACTTGGTCTGCTATACTGTTCACAGTCAACTGATGATTTTGATGCGAACTTAATTTTCAGATCTTGTATACTAGATACTGATCTGGTCCTCTCTAAGACTTGGTTTATTCTTTTGTAAAATTAGGATAGTATCTTCTGGGTAAGGTGTAAACATTTGAGATCTTTTGTTGGAAGGATTATTCATTTGATGATTACCATAAGCAAGTGTTCAACAAATTAGTTCTGGCTTGATACAATTTTTTTAAAGTGTAGTCAAAAAAGAATCCTTTCTTTTAACATGAAACGTGCATAAGTTATATAGAGAGATGAACATATTCTATCCTTTTCCCTATTCTATCACTCCTTATGTTAGAGAGAGCCATTGGTCTGAAAATCAGAAATAAGGTTCTTTTAAGCCTGGAAGCAGGAAGAAACTTTATTCTTTCTCAATAACACTTTTTATTTTCAGCTTTCTAAAATGAAAATGTTTGAACACACACAAAAAGAGGAAAGAGAACATAATGAGCCCCTGGAGCGCATGAAGAATCCAGGTTCAACAATTACCAACTCACAGCCAGTCTGGTTTCATCTATGCCCCAACACTTTATTATTTTGAAGTAAATACTAGATATTGAATCATTTCAATAAGATAAGATCTTTTTATTTTAGTTTTTATATTAATCTACAGTTAAGACCACACCTTTTTGCAGTTGTGTAGTTTCATAAATTTTAACACATGTACTACTCGTGTACTGTCTTTACAATTAGGATACAGGACAGTCCCAAGGACTCGTTTTGAGCCATGTCCACAATGCCGTTATTGCACCATTTAAATACTGGCAGTAACCAATAGACTTTTAAGGATAAAGATGATCCTATTTGTATATAATCATGAGTGGTCACCAACACTCCAATTCATAACGTTTCATTTGCAAAGGAAATGTTCATGTGTAGGCATTCAAATGTGTGAATTTATATATAAACAAAACATGTTCTAAGCATTCTTCACTCTTGTTTCTGACAAAAGGTCCAAATAAACATGACCCTTTTGCAACAATCCATTCACTTTCTTCTGCATACCATGACTTTGTTTCCCCATATAGATTTTGCTTGGACAGATGTTTCATAACATCCTCCATTATCCTATTAGTAGAAACTTAACATGACTGTTAAGATTTATACAAGGGTGGAGTGGTCTTGAGTTTTTGCTGAATGATAGAGTTTTCTGAAATAACGCAAATATTGCTTTTCATTCCTTAAAAAAATAACTTAGAATCTTAGAGCTGGAAGAGAGCTTAACAATCATTCATTAAGATCCCCTCATTTCATGAGTGAAAAAGATCAACTCAGGGAAGGTTAAACATTTACAAAAGGTGAACAGCTGGTTAGGAGAATATCCAAGACCAGCCTGGGCTCTTTCCACTATTCCATGTCGGTGGCTCCCATTTTCGTTTATTTTTGATGTCTCCTGAGTGTGGCACACATTATCAGTTGCATATCCCTAAGCCATGACTAGCAGTTAAGAATACTTCATGCCACAGGGGGAAAAAAGCCCTGCCTTATGAAATGTCCAGAAAAGGCAAATCTATAGAGACAGAAGGCAGATCAGTGGTGCCTGGGGCTGTAAGAAGAGGGATGCACTGCAAACTGGCATGAAGAATCTTTTCAGGGTGATGGAAATATTCTAAAACTGGATTGTTGTGATGGTTGCACAACTGTGAATTTACTAAAACTATACACTTAGCCAAGCATGGGTCTGAGAGCCTATAGTCCCAGCTACTTGGGAGGCTGAGGTGGGAGGATCCTTTGTGCCCAAAAGTCCAGCCTAGGCAACATAGCAAAACTCTGTCATTACAACCTCAAAGATTAAATAAACGAAAAAATGAAAACTTGAACACTTAACGCAGGTGGATTTTATGGTGCCTAAGTTACATTATACAGCAATAAAGCTGTTTTTAAAGAACCAGTTGCATAGAGGTATTTAATGACCTCTTATAACAAGAAGTCTGAAAGCAGAGATTCTCCACTTGGTTCAGCAGCTCCACAATGTCCTCAGCCGTATGTCCTCCTGTGTTTCTGGTATTCTATCCTGAGCCTGTTGGCCTCCTCCTTTCATGGTCTCCAGATGGCATGATAACTCCCGGATCCGGTTTACAAACCCACCAACAGGAAAGATGGAGCCAGCGAGTTCTTAGCGCCAGTTCATGTTGGGAAGCAGAAGTCCCCCAGCTAATAGCTTGTGGCCTCTCATTGGGCAGACCTAGGTCACATGGCACCCACCCCTATATGCAAGAAAGACTGGGAAATCGAGTAAATAGCAAATGGGAGTAGAGTTATCAAAAACGTTTTAGCACGGGAGCTGGCCACACTGCCTCTCTGAACCAAGGCAAGATTTTGTTGACAAGAAAAAAGGGGGAGGGGGCGTGCTGAGATATATGTTGAGTAGGCAGCTAAGAGCATCTGCTACTCCAGGAAACTCTAAATGTGCTAAATATGTTATAATTTGCTCAAACGTTTTTATAGCATAATGGTTAAAAGCACAAACTTTGAAGACAGGTTGCCAAAGGCTCAGTCCCAGACCAACTTACGGACTAAATTGTGACTTCCCAAAATTCACATGTTGATGCCCTAATACCCAGTACCTCAGAATGTGACTATTTCTGTAAATAAGGCCTTTTAAAGGGGGACTCCGAACTGCTCCATGTCTTTTCACCTGGGGCTTGGGTTGCTCTTCATTCGAGCACCACTCCTAGAGATGTCTAGATAGACCCCTGCAGCTCTAGTCAGCACTTCTGGCCGGTCAACAAGGCCCGTGGCTCCTGCACAGGGAGTTGTTCACAGACCGGCGGGTGGACGGGCCTGTTGATAGAATTCAATGGAGACAACAGGAATAGGGGCAGAGCCATTTTTGTAGGACAAAAATTGGTTCCATTGTTCCATGCAGCAAACTTTGAGGATGCGGAGGGGGAAGCAGTGTCCCTACACTCCTCTGAGGATTGATTAGAGCTCCACAGGATGGCGATGGCCACGAAGAAGGCCACATAGTGTCCTGCTAACTGCCGCTAACAGAGACCTGAGCCAACTCCGCTCCTCTGCCAGCAAGGATGGAGGCTGGTTGCCTGGCAACCATGGTGCGCCCTCCCTGTTTGCTGGTACAAACTGTAATTCATCAACCAAGGCTGCTCTTGATGCTATTTCTAAACCAGTTTCATCTGTGTAAACCTATTAATGGAGAAGGAAAGAGGATCCCCCAGTGAGTTGCCTCATCCCATACTGCATGGGTGACCCTATATCTAAAATCATAGTCTGTGAGAGCTGGAATATTGTCTAAGGGCCACAGCTTTAATTTTACAGCTCAGACTCAGAGAATTTGGCTGGCCCAAGGTGACACTCCAGTTTAACAGCACAAAACCCTTTAGGAGTAATTCGGTTCCCAGACAGGAGGCGTTTGCGTGGAGTTAACTGAGTCAGGTCGACTTCCTGCAGGGCCCTCCTTCCCACCTGGAACTTGAGGGCCTGCCGCACCGATCTGTAATGCAAAATGGCTGCCCGCAAAGCTGTGCCTGTGGAGTTATCCTTAGTTTCAGTAACGCGCACTTAGCAGAAAAGCAGAAGACTTTAAAACAAGGGCAACTCTGTTACTTTCCTATACTGTACCTACAGCGAACAATGAACTGTTAACAAAGGACAGCCAAGGAGAGGTCCAGCCAGAATCCCTCAGGGAAAAGATGGAGTCAGCCCGTCTTTTCAAGGCTCAGGCTCTGTGTGTTTGAAAGGGCTGCTTGAGGGGAGATTGGAGGATGGCGCTGTGGAGATAGGATCTGCGGAGGCCAGGGGCGGGCCTGCAGAGGGTGGTGCTGGACTTTCATTTAGTGCATTCCAAGGGGCAATGGGTGAGGGAAATATGAGTGTGTGTGTGCCTGTGGAACAGCGTATAAAGATCTGACAGTGGCAGCTGTGGTCTGAGACTGCAGGGCCTGGTTCTGAGGGATCAGTTCTTCAGAAATGAATAGCCCAAGGTTTATTGTTAACTCTGTCCAGGATACAGGCCCCAGGTGAGTCTAGAATCCAGGGTGCATTGCCCCTGTGCTGAGTGGTGCTGCCCAACTTCTTCCACCTTCAAACAAAAGCGGGCAGGAGCAGCCTGCAAGGCCAAAAGGTTAGAGAGAGAAAACAAATAATCTGAGAGGTTATGGAGATAAACTAGGGCCTCCGTAGCCGAGAGGCAGCCCTAGCTTTGTGAAAGGAGACGAGAGTGCTCCTCAACTCAGTAAGCAATAACTGAGTGCCTGCCTTACCTGTCAGGAAGTACACGGTCCTCACTCTTACCTGTGTCTGAAACTCCCTTTCTTCTAAGCGCCAATTGGTTCTGCTCATTCCACATCAATCTTCAGCAGCCTGGGGCCTGCTGCAGTTCTAAAGTGGGTATGGATGAGAGTGTGTTTTCTTGGGGGAGGGAGGAGTTACACTGGAAAATTATGGAAGATTAGTAAGCTGTTAAAAATGGCCTAGGTTGGGGGTGGCGCCTGTGGCTCAGTGAGTAGGGCGCCAGTCCCATATACCGGAGGTGGCAGGTTCAAACCCAGCCCCGGCCAAAAACTGCAAAAAAAAAACAATGGCCTAGGTTGGCTGGACATGGAGGCTTATGCCTGTAATCCTACCACTCTGGGAGACTGAGGCAGGAGGATCACTTGAGGCTAGAAGTTCAAGACCGGCCTGAGCAAGAGTGAGACTGCACCTCTACAAAAAATAGAAAATTAGCCAGGTGTGGTAGCTCATGCTTGTAGTTCTAGGTACTCAGGAGGATCACTTGAGCCTAGGAGTTTGAAGTTGCCATGAGGCTGCCATGAGTCTGAGGGCCAGACACTTGTCTCAAAAAAAAAAAAAAAAAAAAAAATTGGCTTCCTAAGCCAGGGATTGTGGGTTCAAGTCCATCTGGAGTGAAAAAAAAAAAACAAAAAACAAAAAACAATAACAACATAATAGCAAACTAAATTCAGCAGCATATTAAAGGATCATACCCCACAACCAAGTGAGATTTGTTCTAGGAAAGCAAAATTGATTTAACATCTTAAAATAAATTGATGTATTATTAGAATTAAGAACAAAAATATGGTCATCTGGGCAGCGCCTATGGCTCATTGAGTAGGGCGCCGGCCCCATATACCGAAGGTGGCAGGATCAAACCCGGCCTCCCCCGAACTGCAAAACAGAAAAATAGCCGGGCGTTGTGGCGGGTGCCTGTAGTCCCAGCTACTCGGGAGACTGAGGCAAGAGAATCGCCTAAGCCCTGGAGTTGGAGGTTGCTGTGAGCTGTGTGACGCCACAGCACTCTATCGAAGGCAATAAAGGTTCCCAGACAGGAGGGAAAAAAATATATATATATGGCCATCTCAATAGACACATAAGAAAGATTTGACAAAACACAACACTGCTTCATGATAAAAAACATTCAAGAACTGTGGCCTGTTCATTTCTGAAGAACAGGCCCCTGAGAACCAGACCAATTCAATGAGGAATAGAATATTCTTTTCAACAAATGACGCTGGGCCAACTAGATTACCACATACCGAAGAATAAAGTTGGACCAGTTCCTCATATCATACACAAAAAGTAACTCAAAATGATCAAAGACCTACATGTAAGAGCTAAAACTATAAAACTCTTGGAAGAAAGTTAGGAGTAAATCTGGGGACCTTGGGTTAGGCAAAGTCTTCTCAGATATGACACCAAAAGCATGAGCAACAAAAGGAAAAAAATAGATAATCTGGACTTCATCAAATTAAAAACCTTCTGTGTTTTAAAAGCTACCATCATAAAAGTGAAGATGATACCAACAAAAGAAGAAAAAATATTTGAAAATTGCATACCTAATAGGCACTTGTGTAAAGAACCCTCAAAACTCAATAGTCAAAAGATAATTCAATTTGAAAATGGAAAAGGACTGAACAGACATTTCTTTGAAGAACACATACAGATGGGCAATAAGCACATGAGAAGGTGTTCAACATCATAGCTGTCAGGGAAATGCAGGTGAAAACCATCGTGAGACACCACTTCACGCCTTAGGGTGGCTGTGATTTTTTTTTAATTTTAATGGTTAATAATGTCAGGGTATATGGCACCTCCTGGGTGTGGGACACAGGTACAAGAGAGACTCTACCTAACAAATTTGAACATTGGAACCTAGTTGTTTGTACCCTCACATTAACCCAAAATTTTAAAAAATTATCATTTTCCTGGGTGGTGCCTGTGGCTCAGTGAGTAGGGTGCCAGCCCCATATACCCACTGAGCCTCAGGCAGGTGCCGGGTTCCAACATTAACCCAAAATTTTAAAAAATTATCATTTTCCTGGGTGGTGCCTGTGGCTCAGTGAGTAGGGTGCCAGCCCCATATACCCACTGAGCCTCAGGCAGGTGCCGGGTTCCAACCCGGC
>CAUYRH010121270.1:0-12911 GCA_963574655.1 Perodicticus potto | reverse complement strand
TTACTAAGAATGATAAGTTCCAGCTCCATCCATGTAAATTTAAAAGTGGTAAAGTATCCATCTTTTTTTTTTTTTTTTTTTTTTTTTTGAGACAGAGAGCAAGCTGTTGTCCTGGGTAGAGTGCCATGGCATCACAGCTCACAGCAACCTCAAACTCCTGGGCTCAAGCGATTCTCCTGCCTCTGCCTCCCAAGTAGCTGGGACTACAGGTGCCTGCCACAATGCCCAACTATTTTTTGGTTGCAGCCGTCATTGTTGTTTGGTGGGCCTGGGCTGGATTCGAACTCACCAGCTCAGGTGTATGTGACTGGCGCCTTAGCCGCTTGAGCCACAGGCGTCGAGCCAGTATAAGTAATTTTAAAGAGTTGATAACTTACCTTACAAGAGTATTTGTGGCCAATTGTATAACACGTTATTTTAATTTCTGTTCTGTGGAAAGTGTAAAGCATTCCAACAAAGGGTTTTAATGTAAATTTTTTTTTTTTTGGCACCCGTGTTGTTGATTGCTAAATATAAATCTGATCATGATGCTGAGTAAATGTGTCTTTTAAAAAAAAAAGAACAGAAACAAAGGGCAAAAAAAAGACGCAAAAAATTCTATACTTTAACTTCATCCCCTCACATTTGGACTTTGTAATCTCAATTTATATATTTTTTAATTACCTATCTCTTAAAAAATACAGCAGCTGTTGTTGTTTTTGATAGATTCATATTTCTGGCTTCATACTAGAGTTAAGGGTGGATTGCACACCACAAGTGTAGGGTATTCTGGGTTTGTTAACATACTGAATTAAAATTTCTTTTGCACATTAGGATATTTTCCCTTCAGAATGAAAAACTTTTTAGCACAAGAAGGTTTGGTGGTGAATTCTCTCAGTTTTTGTTTGTGGAGATTTTATCTCTTTTTCAAATTTAAATGATAATTTCATAGGATACAGTTTTCTTGGGTTTCAGCATTTTTTCTTTGAGTAATTTAAAAATGTCCTTCCATTTCCTGCTGGCCTGTAGGGTTTTTGCTGAGAAGTCTGTTGCCAGATAAATTGGAGCTCCGCTGTATGTTATTTGTTTCTTATCTCTTGCTGCTTTTAGTATCTTTTCACAGTCTTTGACCTTTAAAGTTTGGTCATTAAATGCTGTGGTGCAGTCTTATTTGGGTTGAATCTGTCTGGCATTCTAAGACCTGGGCATTTATAACTTTTTTAAGTTATAGAAAATTTTCTACTATTTTTTTTTTGATAAACTTTCTACCCCTTGTTCTTGCTCAGCTCTCTCTTAACAATAATTTTTAGATTTGATCTTCTGAGGTAATTTTCCATATCTTGTAGTTGGTTTTGATTCCTTTTTGTTTTTTGTCCTCTGACTGTATTTTCAAATTGGCAGTCTTTGACCTTGCTGATTGTTTCTCCTTCTTGGTTTATTCTGTTGTTGAGAGCCTCCAAAAAGAGTCTCTTAATTCAGCAAATATTCCTCTCTGTTCCATGATTTTTGCTTGTTGGTGTTTTATTGTTTCCATCTGTTTGTTAAATTTCTCTGATAAATTTCTGCATCGCTGTTCTGTGTTAACATGGAGATCACTGAGTTTCCTTAACACTGCTATTTTGAATTCTAGGTCTAATAGCTCACAGAATGACGATCGCATTAGGGCCAGTCACTGGATTTTTGCTCTGTTCTTTTGAGGAGGACATGGTTCCCTGTTTGCTGACATTTCTTTTAGGTATTTTCTGTGTCTTTGCATTGAAGGATTGGTTATTTATCCCAATTTTCTCTGTTTTGTTTTGTTTCTCTTGTTTTGTTTTTTATTGAATTTATTTGCTTAGCAAATCTTCAGTGCTAGGTTGCTGCCTTGTTTTTTGCTCTAAGTGACACCTTAAGTCCTGATTTACCTTGGCTCTAGCAAATGGCCATCACTGCCCAAGTGCGGGAGGTCCCAAAAGGATTATATCAATAGCATGGGGCAACCTACAGTGGCTAGGGGTTTGTGTCCAGGGCTCCTGGGGAATGTACCTTGTATAGTCCCTCCTATTTAGTGTTTCCTTTGGCCGAGATATGGCATGGAGCTTCCAAGTTGGGGGTGATAATTCTGTCCCCCTGTTTGTCTTTACCTGTGCTCCAGGATATTTCTCCCTTCAGGCAGCCACCATGCTATCTATGGGTTAAGGCAAGGTTAAATATCCTGCCAGGGAGCTTGAGAAGGTGAGGAAGCTGGTTAACTACCTCAATTTCATTTTTCCAGTATGGGAACCAGGAGTTGAGGGGAGATTTTCTGTGTGGTTGGTGCCTGGCAGATGGAGCAGGAGGGCCGTTGACGATGTAGAAGTCTGGTTCTCCTACTGTCTGCTGAGTTTTTCCACTTCTGTGTATCCCTAGGAACTGGCTCATCCTCATTCTTTAGTTCTGGGTTTTTGCTGGAGAAGATCTCTATACTGTATATTTTGTTTTTGTTTTTGTTTTTTGGGGGTGTTATTTTTTAGGGTGGGTGAGAAGCCAGCTTACCTCTGCTCTACCATTTTGGAACCAGAAGTCCTTGCTACACTCCTGCAGGTGCCCCTAATTTTCTAATTCGTGTGCTTGAAGCTGTTTTTATGCTTGGCTGATATGTATTTAGATCTCAAGTTCCTCCGAATGGAAGGGCTGCTGTGATTTACAGCAGAACCTCTGGGGGTGGATAAGGTGACCATGGAGAGTAAGAGGCTTGTCCAGGGGAGTGGGGGGGAGGGCAGAGAGTGTCTTACTATTCAGAGAGGACACAAATGGTAAGCTGTGATGATATCAATGCCAATTTTCTTTTGCCTTATTGAGACACTGAGAGACAAACTTTCTGATTTTTTTTGTAAGAACATAAAGATAAAGCAAACATAATTCTCATTTTTAAAAGGTTTTAAGCTGGAGAACCAGTGGATATTACATGTTCTTTATTACAGAGATACAGGCTCTGTCTGGGACTTAGGTATGCCTGATGGTATGTGGTAAGTTTTCAACAACCACGTCTCTTGTGGTGGTCGTGGCAGGGAGGCTGATATGTAATATTAGCCATTTTCAGTGATGTAAATACTTCTACCATGGCTGATTTCAAGCTACCAATAGCACTGAACACAGATTTGGGAAGACATGAGCATGCTTGGCTCTTTCTTAAGAATAATAGATATTAGTCACATTTTATCAATTCTGTCCACTTACTATGAGGAAAAAGGGCAATATTTCACAGGCATTTTATATACCTTGAAAATTTCCTGAGGTTCTCCATAATCCATGCTCTAAAAGATTTCCTTTCTAACCCCCAACTGATCCTGTTTGCAGAACTGCTTTTACAGGACTTCAACCCCACAGTCTATGAAAGGTGCCCCTGGAGTTATGGGTAGAGAGACTTCCGAGGTATGTAACTTTGGGCTCCACGTTTGGAAAAGACCATGAAGCGAACCGGTTGGAAATACTTTAGGAACACTAGAAAGTGTTCCTTTGGTTCAAAAGACAGGTTTCAGGCAAGTAACAGTTGCCTTCATAAAAACCCGTAAGGTGGATAGGTGCTGGGAATATGTTATCATTAAAATTTATTGCTAACAGTTTGATATTTGTTTAACAGTTGTTACTGCACACTGCTTGGCTCCTAAAAGTGAGGAGATGCTCAGCAATTACATGTGTGTGTATATAGCTCTCAGCCATTCTATACAGATAGATTGATGTAGGTATATATGAACATCTTAACAGCCATTTTATGTATTTACAGATCCACAGATCTGAATATATGTATCTATATAGAGAGATACGTATTTATATAGATACCTTCACATCAAAAGTTTAACTAGAGAGCAGCCCTGTAATGCAGTGAGTGGGAAAGAACCTTCACTGAGACCTAAATGATGTAAAATGATCCATACTGGAAAGATGCCCTCTGCAGGTTTTGGGTGAGTGACACACCACCTCACTCCTAGCTAGAGCACTCCCACTGGAGAAACACGGGAATGCAGTGAGTGTGGGAAAGGCTTTGGTCATGGTGTCCCCCTTGTTTTCTCTCAGAGAAGTCACTGGACAGAAACCTTGCAAATGCTGTGGATTTGTGAGCATTTCTGACACCACTGAGGTTTTATTCTACATGTGAAGATTCATCCTAGAGAGACCATGTAGGTATAGCAAAGCCTTCTGTCTCCAGAAGGCTGTCATCAACTTCATATTATCATTTATTAGGTCTATAATAAATATGACCTAACAAAAGTGGGAAGACATTAGAGAATATTTATTTCTATATTACTGATGTTAGGTGATACACACTGGCAAAAACAAACCCCTGAAAATACAATAAATGCACAGCAAAGCCATGGCTTGGAATTCTTTATTTAGGATCACAATTTTAATAGGACCTCAATACCAGAAATTAAAAGAAAAACATTTCAGTAACACCAACTTAACTGTATGCAGGATATTCCTTACTGGTGAAATATTTAAATTGCATCAGGAAGGAAAGCTAATAGTGGCTCACTTCTAATCAGCTGTGATCATAGATTTTGGAACTAAAAGAGAACATGAGGTAGGGTGGGGTGGGGACACATGTACCAGCAATTGTATAGACCTTTTATTTTGCACACAGAGAGATAGAGTTCTGGAGAGGTCACATGATATGCCCAAGCTATTTTGGGGGATGAAGGGTGGTCATTAGCAGAGCTGAACTTCCACAGTTCGTGTTTTTTAAAGACCTCTTAGCAAGATGCAGACCGTAGAGAGAGCATCTGGGAGAGCAAGGAACATAGGGATACTTCTGAATAGGGGGAATTTTCGGGCTGAGTAAGGGGCAGGAAGGAACTGGCTTACCATTTAGTAGGAGTTTCTGGCTTGAAGTCTTGTGATGAGGCCACAGTGCAGAGTGCTATGAAGCCCTGCCCTGGGCCTGGGAGTGGGGTGGGGACACATGTACCAGGCATTGTATCCTTGTAGCTACTGCCTGAAGCAATTGGGGTTCACTGGATAAGAATGGATTATCTTATTACTGAATTTGAACCTCAGAATACCTCAAAGCTATGAGAAGAATTCTGTGTGAGTGCATGCATGGGATAGAGATCACTCATTCCAACTGTCACTAGCTAATTACTTCATAAATAGCTGGGCATGGCGGCTTGAACCTGTTGTCCCAGCCACTTGGGAGGCTGAGGCAGAAGGATTGCTTAAGGCCAGGAGTTTGAGACCAGGCTGGGCAGTATATCAAGACACCGTCCCTCCATCTCTTAAAAAAATAAAAAACTAAAAAACAAGGGGGAGAAAAACAAACAAACATGTTTTGCACTGACAAGACTGTCATGTCATTCTCTTAAATCAGTGATTCGCAACCGGGAGTGATTTCCTCACCTCCAGTCCCTCCACTAAGGGGACAGCTGTCAGCTTCTGGAGACTATTTTGATTGTCACCCCTTGGGGTAAGGGTGTTACTGGCATCTAGAGGATAGAGGCAAAGACTACTTGTTAAACATCCTATAAGGTTCAGGACAGCGCTCTCACCTAACCTGACAAAGGATTGTCCCACGCAGTAATAGTCCTTTACCGTAGCAGCATGCTACCACGAGGGGGCAGTATAGCCCCTGCTGCGATGTTCCCTGCTCAAATACATTGCTCACCATGAGCAATTGATGGTAATTATCACTCCATTCTCCTAAAAAAGAAAAAAAAACCCCACACTCTTAAATGTTGTTACATTACAAAAGTGAAATATTATTTGTGACAGATTCAAATAATATACTGTGGAAATGTATAAAGTAAAAAAAGTTCCTGTTTTGTCCCTTCAAATCCTAGTCTTTAGAATTGTTTGATGTGTATCTGTTCAGATTCCTTCCTTGTGTATGCAGAACTAATATGTAGTGTTTCTGCTTTTCAACTCACATTTAACTTTCAACATTATACTGTAGACTTTTTTTTAAAGTAATTTGGAGAAACCTCATTTTTTAAGTGGGTGTGTCGTGTTCTGATGTATGGAGATACTATCATTTTTACATATTCACATTAATGGGCATTTGGGCTATTTTCAATTTTCTTTTTTTTTTTTTTGCTGATACAAGCAATTCTGTGGTCATGTTGTTATTTCTGTAGGATAGACTCCTGGAAATGTGAGAGCTAGGTCACAGTGTAGGTACATTTGAAATATTGATGAGCTGGCTGTACCAGCTCTTACTCTTAACAGTGTAAGAGAGTGCTTTTTCTGCTATACTGTATTCTTCCCAAAATAGATACTAACAATCTTTTCTAAAATCTGTATTTTATTATATTTCATCCTTAATAATGTTGAATATATTTTTCTATGTTTATGTTTTTTCGAGGGGGGTTGAGATAGAGTCTCACTCTATTACCCTGGGTGGAGTGCTGTGGCATCATCATAGCTCACAGCAACCTCCAACTCTTGAGCTCAAGCAATCCTCTTGCCTCAGGCTCCTGAGTAGCTAGGAGTACTGCCACAACACCTAGCTAGTCTTTTCTATTGTTAGTAGAGATGAGGTCTCACTACTGCTTAGGCTGGTTTCTAACTCCTGAGCTCAAGCAATCCACCTGCATCGGCCTCCCAGAGTGTTAGGATTATAGGCATTAGCCGCCATGTCTGGCCCTAAATTTTATCTTTTCCTGTGTTTATCAGTCATTTGTTCTTCTTCCATGAATTGCCTATATTTCCTTTTCCCTTTTTTTATATTAGGTTGCTTGCTTTTTATCAATTTAGAGTAGCTTTTTATACCTTTTGCTTATTAATGCTTTGTCTGAAGTTTCTTCTTGAATATGGAGTGAGTTAGTACAAGATAGCTAGCCAATTGAATTGTCCTTATTGAAATTCATACATAGGTGGGTCTACTTTTGGACTCTCTCCTGTCTGATCCTGTGCTGCTTTTACAGTGTTTTATTTA
Organism: Perodicticus potto; assembly: GCA_963574655.1. Taxonomy (NCBI): domain Eukaryota; kingdom Metazoa; phylum Chordata; class Mammalia; order Primates; family Lorisidae; genus Perodicticus; species Perodicticus potto. Next base: position 6,043 of record CAUYRH010121270.1, on the reverse strand, counting down.
TGGTAGCTTTGTAGCTAGTTGGTAAAGAAGGACAGGAAGAATGTTAGGTGGTGTACCATCACATGCAAAAGCCTAGAGGAAGACATGGCTAGGGATTGAGAGAAGGAAGCCAAGGCTAAAAGGAGGAGCTAATGTTGGGGTGCAGGTGGAGCTGAGGTTTTACAAGACCCTGCAGGTCATTCTACAGTTTGGATCTTTATTCTTAGATCCATGAAATTATTTTAACTAGAGCATTAACATGATCAGGTTTAAGATTTTTTAGCTTTCTTTGGACTCCTGCTTCCAGCCATGGTGAAGTAACCGGTGTAATGCTGGTTCTCCTGCCATGAACTGCTGCCGTACAACGTGACAAAACATACGTGATAGTTATTTCCAGGCAGTGAATGATAGGCAGAGCATGACTACTGACTCCAGAGAGCAGGGAGAACTCCTGAAGTGAACGCCACGATCACCCAGCTTTCTGTCTAGGAACAATTTCCCAACCATGGCTCAGACAGCTGGGGTCTAGGCACAGCACAGTGGTCCCACTGACCAATGGAGGCAGAAGTCAGGGTTCAGAGCAGCTGAAGCAGCTGAAGCAGCTGAGAGCTGTGAAATGAGATACAGAGAGGAGGGAGTTATATAAAGAGGGCGCCTCAGAAGTACACATACAGGTCCCCTATAAGTCTGATGGTGAGAGCTGGGCTAAACGTAACCTGGGTGAGATCTCCCAGAGTTTATGAGACAGCAGCTGCTATGCATTTGAGTGTAGACAGAAATCAAGTGACATTGCAGAAGAACAGTTAGTTCTTACACACTGGACTTCCACCTCTGAGCAGGTTGGAGGTTAATACCTTATTAACATCCCATAGTGTTGCAGGAACGGAGACGCGAGGGACAGTAGCTTTGCCCCAGGGGTAGGACTCGTACCTGTAATTATTAGGGTATGCAAGAAATAGACTACACACTCTTTAGATGGTGTATAGCAAATCATCTTTATTTGGGGCCACCTTTTATACACTGGTGGTCACGTACACACCCAATCTTATAATCTATAGCCTTTTACCATTACCTAACTTCTTCTGACTAAAATTAACTTGTGGAAAAACATTCATTCTACAAATCAACACGATACTTTCTGTTTTTACATTCTTCTCAGACATGCGTCAGGTTTTGAATAAGGGATCTAAATAAAGATTGCAAAGAGCTGGGTGATCAAGGTCACATTGACTGAGTGTGCCTTTGATATGATGCGATGAGAAGGGCGCTATCCCTCTGTGGTTTTTCTCTCCCAAAACCCATAACCCCCATCTAATCATGAAAAAATATTAGACAATTCTCGGTTAAGAGCCATTATGCACAATTCCTGACCACTACTTTTTAAAACTATCAAGGTCGTCAAAAACAAGGAAAGCCTCAGAAACTCACAATCCAGAGGTATCTAAGGAGACATGACAACTAAATATTATGTATCCTAGATGGGATCCTGGGACAGAAAAAGGATATTAGGTAAAAACTAAGGAAATGTGAATAATAATGGACTTTTGTTCATAATGTACTCATATTGGTTCAATCATTGTGGCAAATTTCATGTTAACATAAGATGGTAATTAACAGTAGTGGAAGTTAGGCATGGAATATATGAGAACTCTGTAAAAACGAAAAGTTTGATCTACCATGGTAGAGAAATTTATTCTTTCCGTAGAAATTATGGAATTATCCCTGGATATTTGAGGCTGAAAAAAAGTAGATAAAAAATAAATGAAAAAAAGAAATTGTGGAAAGCTCATCTGAAGCAGCACACAAAGAGAAGTCAGCAAAAAAAAAAAAAAAGTGGAAAAAAGTATCACAGATGTCTGTCAGGAAGTTAATAAAAATATTTCTTCTGGAAAAAGAAAGCTACTTTTCTTTGTATCTAATACAACTACACATGTACATTTTTGCTATAAGTTCCGTTTTGTCACCAAGAAAATATTATAAAGTTATGTACTCAAGGATTGAGTTATAAAATTAATAATTTTTGCTTTTTCATCAAGTATACTCATAAGTGAAACTGGATTTTTTGCTTGTTTTTAATCTGTGAGCATATGGAGGGGACAGATACAATGCCTGCTACCACAGTTGGATGCCACTGCTTTGATTTGTGCTGGGGCCTCAGCAGTTACCCACTACTGCACCTGCATCGTCTTTGCAAATGACAAAATGGTGATAAAGGCAAAGAGTGCCTTAGTATTATCATGAAAATAGTTGCCACCTCTCATATACCTCAAAGGGTCTTTAGTTAAGCTTTATCAATTCACAGACTACACTTTTAGAACCACTGTGTTAACAGCAGGTATCCAGGGTTAATGGAGGATGGAGGCAGCCTCTATAAATACTAATGAATATCTATTAATCCTGCCTTCCCTCTCCCCCTTTCCCCTAGGCATAGTGTTAGACTGGATTAAAAAAAAAGAGACTCTCACAGGATACCCACAAAAGATGCATTTTAAATATCAAGACCCAAGTAGGTTAGTAAAAGGATGGAGAAAAGATACCAATAGCCCAAATCTGGAACCAACCTAAATGCTCATCAGAGGTGAATGGACAAACACACCGAGGTGTGTTTATAGAATGGAATGCTGTTCAACAATAAAAGTGTGTCAGCCAGACACAATAGAGTACCTAGAATTTGTTTCCATTTACATGAAATTCTAGAATGAGCAGAACTAACGTATAGTGATAAAAAATCAGATCCATGCTTGAGCTTGGGAGTTCAAGGATGCAGTGAGCCATGATGGTAACTGAAGTTGTAGAAATGGATGCTGTCATCTGGAAAGAGAATAGGTTGGGAAGAAGAAGTGGTCTTGGGTTGAACTTCAAAGAGCATCTCACTTCTACGAACCAGGCAGAAGAAGAGGAGCAAGAAATCAGGCTGAAAAGTAATGGCCACAGAGACGTGGGCTACCAGGGGAATGTGTTTTCACTTGAACGTATCCTCTTATAATCTAGTTTCCTAATACATTGTCTTGTTTTAAAACTGAGACTCTTAACAATAACCCCAAGAACTGGAAAGAGCAGGTTGCACTCTAAATTTACAAGAGAGGAAAATTTGTGTCTTAGAAGGCAAATAACTTCTAGAAAGTGGCTGGTTAAATGTCTGAGCTGGGATGCAAACCCAAGTCTTCTGATTCCTCGATCCCAGGTGTCTCTGTTTGTGAAGGCAGTCACTGACCCCACCGTAGGAGAGATGACCACAAATAGGTTTTTTTTCTTAAGTTACTGTTTTCTAATTACGTCAATCATGAGTTCTTTTAAGAAATTGGAAAATGTGGGTAAGTAGGGAAAAGCAAATACCTGGCATAATTGTTGCAGAGACACCCATCATTGCCCCTTTTTTTATCTTTTACTGCTGTATACATTATGCACACGTAACACTTAAAGACGTTCTTTTTGACATAGTTGGGCTCATAATGTATTGTCCATTTTAAAAACTATTTTAAATAGTTAATATACTGTGATCTCTTCCTCATGCCATTAAATAATGAAAAACTGCCTTTGAATGAGTTGTATAGCAGCAGTTTAGAAAAGCAAATAGAATAACTTGCCAGAAGCCAGTTGATGGCTGATTTACACCACCGCCCAACTTCCTGTGCCTTCTAATGTATTCTGTAAAGATGCCAACACATGTACCTTCACTTTTTGGAATGGATGATGCAAGAATTAAAGAGTCTCAGCACCCAGATTTGTAATCCCTACCACTCTAATGTGACCTTAGAGGGCATGGGTAATGTATCTTGACCTGATGTGCTGTTACCCAGGCACTTGGGCGTGTGCTTTTAATCTGTGAGGACAGAATGAACAGATTCTTCCTTTGGTCCCAAGACGAAGCCACATCTTGGTGTAGCTAGTTCTGAGACACTAGAGTTATGGGTCCTGGTAGGGAGATAGCAAGTTGTTCTGAACAGAACAGGAGGTTGTGGTCAGAGGTTGTAGCACACCCTCCTACCGCTCTACCTGCACTGCAGTATTTTGCCCACTTTGCTTGTCATTAGTGATTTGTATTCATCCAGGCTTTTCTCTGCTCTCTGCATCCCCCAGCTCTGATGTTTACTATCCCTGTCTTCTCTGTTTTATGAGTTCTGTCGGGGATTGTGCAGCAATTCTCTGGCCTCTTCAGAGGCTTTTATTGATTTCTAACAAAGGTGCATATGCCAAATGCAAAAAATGCTAAAAGATAGCGTTGACAGAATCCCAGGTCCCCAGGAAGACTGGATAGAGACAAAGGTAGGGGGGGTGCTAACAAAACAGCTGATGGCGTATTTAGAAAGGGGGAGGGAAAAACCAGTTCTAACCCGGCAGGGGAAGTAAGCCGGGTTTCCTAATCTATCTATATGAAGCTCAAAGGACTTAACCCTCCCCACCTGTTGACCCAATACAGCGCCGTTTTGTCTGTCTGGTTCTGGCGCCACCGGGCTGTTTTCATCTTCAGTGGTCTTGATGAGCCTCCTGGGGTCAACGTCTGTGTGCTTTCCCCTCCATACCCTTAGATTGAGGCAGGGCGCCCTGCTGAGAAGTCAGCCTATCCGTCTCCCAGGTTAACTATGGCCAAAACTGACACCGAATCTACTTTCTGGCTTAATCTGAGCCGAGCTTCCCCAAGGCTGTCAGCTTCACTGTTGCCTCCTTCTCTGCCCCAGCGGAGAGAAGGGGGGTGGCCTGGATGCCTCTTTAACATTACAATGGATGTCCAGCCCTTTTCCCATTTTGTAAGTGTCAGTGTATGAAATTCACCAGTACAAGCCTTTCTGAGTTGCAGCTGCCACCGTGTATAGCTCCTGGAACCCATTTTCCTTTCACAGATGATCTTCAGCGCCTTTTCAGCAGCTGTGTTGCTTCAGTCTGCCTTCACTCACCCTGGGGGAGCCCACTAGGTGTGGGTGTAGTCAAGCACGGTCCCCTCTCTTGTGGCCACAAGGGAGACTTAGAATCTGGTAATGTAACCTGGGCTGGCGACAGTGCTGCCTCGGACCAGACACAGGGTTAGGTGACCCAGGGATGGGCAAGTAGATAAACAGGACAGATTAGCAGACTTGCATGATGACATTCATTCTATGGAGGGGGTAGAGGGGAAGGACTTCCCCCTTTATGGATCCCAAGTCATAGGATACACCTGGGACCCTCTCTTTGGCCTCTTTCCTGGCAGGTGGAGAGGGTATGTCCTGGGATGCTTCCAGCTATAGCCCTAAAGTCATTTATTATCTTAGATGACTTGAAGCTCAAAACAAGAAGTTTTGGAGCTAGTTTATCAGCTCAGCGTTGTTGAGGATCTTTACATTTTTCTGCCCTGTTTGCTTTTCTTTCTGACTTGGTCCTGTGTTGGTCCTCATGATTGCAGGAAGGCTGCTGAAACCTGGACGCGGAGCTACCTGTCAGGTCAGAAAGGAAGGTGGGATTCCAGAGATACTGTGAAGATAGGGCTGACAACTGTCCTCTTCGTGGACAGGATGTGCGTCATATTCTATACTTATTTTGTGTTCTCCATAGCATCAAGCATTAAAAGTGTCTAATGGATGCAGAATAAATACTTCATGAATGACTGATATGATTCTGAGTGGAGAGGAAACGGTCATATGGAAATATTTTGATTTCTGTGTGGAGAGGAAACAGTTCTGAGACATGATTCTGAGTGGAGAGGAAACAGTCACATGGAAATATTTTCCAAGTTATGTCTCAGGCCAGCGTGGCTCTGGGATAAATGGACAGACTCCAGAGGGCACTTGGGCCTTTAGGAAAGAGTTAATAAAATGAGGAAAAATGTTTCAGGAGAGAGAGGAAATGCCATTTCTTTCTTTTTTTTTTTTTTTTTAAATGTTGTAGACTTTATTTTTTTTTATTTTTTATTTATTTATTTTTTTAATTATTTTTTATTGAGTCATAGCCGTGTACAATAATTCAGTCATGGAGTACAGTGTGCGGGCTTCACATACAATCGGAGATATTTTTATCAACCTGATTGATATAACATTCATGATATTTTCTCATTTACTATGTGAAAACATTTTTGATCCGTATTTAGAAGTTT